>BQNB010006763.1:15120-79406 GCA_026074375.1 Tanacetum coccineum | reverse complement strand
AAATAGAGAAACGTCTTTATACCAATTCCAATAGCAAAAGATATGGTTTTTACAAGAACTTTCCCTAAATGAAAACCATTATAAACCCGGAAATTCAACTACAAACGGATAATTAATTTGTCACGGCCCTTTTTCACTTGATTTCAACCTACTTTGGTGATTCTATTCTTGGAAATGATGAAGATCTAAGAACAATCTTCAACTATTCCCAAGAACTTTCTTGCTTCTTCTTCTAAATTGGAATACTTTACTAGGTGAAGAATAGAGAGATTAAGAGGAGAAGGAATGATTTTGGATGTTGATTTCGTGTTCTTTTTATAGCTGAGGTGAGGGCTGCAGTTGGTGGAAGTGGACAAGTGAAGGGTTGCACCATGATTGCAATCATTATGATTTTGAGTAACTACAGGTCGAAGTACACTTGACCTGTTCATTAAATTGCATTTATCCCGACTTGAAGTACTCCGCACTTCATGTAAGTGCGCCGTACTTTGGCATTTTTCATTAAATCTTTATTTACTTTACTTCTAGATTCTTCTCTTGACGACCGTTAGTGTATTTAACGGAATTTCATTTCGGTTTTAGTCCTTTTCGTCATTCTTGGTCTTGAAACAACTATTATACCAACAAACAACTAAACATGCAATATTTCATGCATTAATATATATATTTCACACATTTTCGAGGGATATTTTATGTATATTTGGAGCGTTATCAAATCCTCTCATACTTAGCTTATTGCTTACCCTCAAGCAATAAAAGCGAAAGCATTTCGTTTTAATAAAACAAATTAATGATCACAAGCATAGATAATGCGACAAAGCAACTCATGAATTTTTATAGATAAGTTTATTTTCACACTCGCTCAATTTAGTGAAATAGATGGTATACAGAAGTCACTCATATGCACAGTCATGAAACGTTCAAATTACCATAGGCTTGTACAAGAAACTAAACTGCACTGACATGGCGTAAGCACCAAACATAAACATCAAAATAGGTAATTTATTTAGTTATATTATTGGTTTTATATTTGTCAAAGAAGTTTTGTAATAAAATCATAATCCACCTTATCCGTAATTATATTAGACATTTCCTTCACTTCATCACTTTCTTTTCCTCTTTTTTTACCTAGGCTTATTTTTGCCTTATTTCGCTTTTACTTGGGGGAAACTTGCTTTCCTCCCATACTTTGGATAAGCACACTACTTCAAACGAACTTAAAAGTTTACAACCTTCGCACTTCATTATAATAGCGATACCAACATTTACGCGCTTCAATTCGTACGGATAAAATTTCAGATAATTTAATTAAAAATCTTTTTTGAACAAAATTACTGTCTACTTATATTTATATTTTTATCACCTCTTAATCAGTTTAATGTTTATAACATGCGAACGTGTTCCTACTGCGGTCTTGTAAAGATTTCAAGCACAAGTTCTAGAATTAAAAAATTACCAGCACACTCATATAATTTTAAATCGATGCCAATGCTCTAGGCGACAAACTACAAATACACAGCCGTAATGACGGATGACACACTTGCAATTGCATTCAAACCTTAACTCGAGAAAGCTAAAGATAAAAATCATCATAAGTATCAAAGGTGGATACCCGAATCTCTTAAGATCTAATCCTCACATTTTTTCTTTTGGGTGGTATAAATATGTCAATAATTTTATCAATCCAAAGTCAGATTGCTTGTATGTGATCAATAAAATGTTATTTTTCAAAAACTCTTATTATATTTTAATTCGAAATTTTTTTCTTTTTTTAAGATAAGTTTTTTACTTTTCCACTTTATCTCCCCCATACTTAATATGAGCATTGTCTCTAATATTATAGAGAAAGAAAAATGGGAAAGTAAAATAATACTCCTCTCTATATGATAAATTTTTTGAATCTTCACTTCGCGTCATTTCACCATGCACTTTTCTTCTTCTTCTATTATAGTTATAAATAATACAAAGCATACACATATAATAATAATATTCCTAATTAATTAATAGTAGAAGGTACAAAAATATTGTTTGAATGCCAACAGAGGCATTTACATACCATAGTAATAATAATAATAATAATAATAATAATAATAATAATAATAATGTTTTAGAGAAATTGTTTTAAAACACACGTGACCCAAAACATGCGGTCACACAACCAACTCGTGTCATCTCGGCACTACTCATCATCATCTGGCTGCTGCTGCTGCTGAGTTGGGTACTGCTGATAATACTGGTCATATTGCTACTGATTATATCCAGGTGGGTTTTAAGCTCCCTGAGTGAAACATTGTAGACCCCAGCCATCTGCCAAATGCCCCAACATACCTGTTCCAGTGATAAGACTGCCTATAAGACATCCTCTCAATGGCCCCCCTGACGTATCTCCATGCTACCCATCTTCTCATACAAATCCTACATCGATGCTCTCAGGGGTCTAGGAATAGCAACTATCGGTACACCTGGCTCTGGTACCTTAGGAATCAACCTACCCTCAAAGTTGATCGACTCTCTATGTGTAGTAGTATCCAAAGCTCTACAGTAAATCGGAGTACTCAAACTGTTTAGCACCTTTTCAGACAGCAAATTCTTCTTCTTAGCAATCTTTGTAATAAACTGTCCACAGTAGATCATGCTCTCTTTCTGGCTACTAGCTCCTTTCCTCCTCATCCACATTGCTATCAACTAAGCAACATTCACATATCCATTCTGGTGTCTAGCTTTAAACATACTCAATAACCATAAATCATTTTTCTGCATCTTGTCATACATGGTCGTCCTCTGACACAAGCCATAAGTGATCATTTTGCATAATACCCTCAAAATAGGCTTCTGGATAGTAGAAGCATGACTCCTTGACAAACTAAGATTTTCCTCTCGACTGATGCTCAACCAATACTCTCGAGCGTTGAAGTGCTCATCGCTACGCAGACCACCTTGGAAGTACACATGAAATCCTTCTTCATTGATCTCGTCCGAGTGATACAATTTTAACCTCCTTGCAAACTCCAGTAATGTCCAACTAAAAGCACGTCCATAAAGCCTGAACTTGATTATCTTTTTGGTTCTTAACTCGTCATCAACACAAACTTCATCAAACTCGTAGGTAGAATACAACTTGTGGAAAGCTCACTATAAATTGGCTCATAAATGTTAAAAGCCCTAGTCCACTCTTCTAAAGTAAATATCTCCTCATCGGTACCAGCCACACTCAACTTGATTGTCAACATTTCATCAATTGCCTCACCACAACCCTATGATTTAACACGTTCCAATCTATAACGCATGGTGAGTAAATGAGTCTAGGGAGAATTTGAGCAAGCTTAGTGTTGTATCGACTCTTAGCAGCCTGGTTACACCCTTCCCAAAGCAAAAACGGGTGATGGACACGCGGAAGCATTGCTTCCTCCACCGTCTCATATTGTTAGGAGCGTTTGGATCATGAGGATTCGGCCTCATCGTCATATGTTCCCATAGTCTACACACCAAAAACAATCCAAAATAAAGTATATAATGATGTTAGAAAACAATTAGTATCAATGGATGAGTTTTTGATAGGTTTTCATATGTTATGTGTGCTTCTGGTCATAATTGTGCGTCGCACTTCATAGAAGTGCGGCGTACTCCCTGGAAAATTGCTAACTTTTGGTTCAAACAATTTTGAATTTTTCTTATATTTTTGCAAATACTTAATAAATATTCATGAATACTAATTTTCGATTTGTAAAAACTTTACAATGCATTTAACTAATAAACCTTTTACAACAATGTCGTAAGTGTTAATTATACTTTTATAAACATAGAATTTGTTTTCCCTAATTCTAATTATACACAACCCTAACAATATAAATATGAATAAATTGATAGTAAACAAGTTAAATAATGAAATTGACATACCCTTGGCATGATTACTAATTTGATGGATTGGTTTTTCGAAATTTTTCTTTGACTTTTGTAGAAAACCCGACGGTTTGTGTTGTGGTGTGGGTTTTTATAAAGTGTGAAATCTTGTTTTATAAGTTATTTAGATGAAACCGCCTAAAAGTGTGGCGCACGTCAGGGAAGTGCGGTGTACTTTGGCTTTTAAAATATATATTTAATCTTTTTTTATCAAACTTACCTTGTACGTTTTATAACTTAAATGTAAATATAATTTTAAACATAAATATTTATTTCAATCTACCAAACTGACTCTTTAATATTAACATTATCGGACTAATGTCTGTACATCAAATGCAATCCATTATGGATTTATACAATTGACTTTATTCTACTCAACATTAAAAAGGTAAAAACAGGAGCACATAGTTACTTCATTATTTCTAACTTAGTTTTGGTCCTTCATTCCTGAAACCAATTGGGCGACATGATGTCACTCAATTTATGATACTTGGATTAACCTTCTGCTTGTTTTCTTTGTTACGAAACCTTGATCATACACATTTCCATAGTGGTCTGTTAGTCTGATCTCGGCGTGCCATTTTCCGTCCCCTTCTTCCTTCTTACAATGATTCCCCGTATATTCCGGTTTTCAATCCTCAAGCTGTAATGCAACAGGCAAAGATCCAAGAAAACTGACAACCTTTTTCCACACACAGATCTTCCTAAATTGGTTCAATACTTCCTGTAATGCTATAGGTCAGGTCCAACAGACTGTGATAATTAAGGTACTTAGCAAGTTTTAGTCCATATACCGATGCTCAAAACTGTTCCTTTGGATTCCATAATCTTCCTCATCATCACTATCACTCTCTTCACTGTTTAAACTTGTCTTAGCTGCACGAAATGTTTGATGGTAAATTCCATCAAAGGTAGATGTGATCCTTTCTATTGTGTTCAGTATGCTACCACATGTGTACAAAAATTCTCTCCCAACGAGTGTAGGTGTATCTCTTTCAATAGGCATATCCAAGATGAGAAATTTTGCGATGATAGTAGTTACGCCTACGTGGCACAGAACATCCTTAAGAAGCCCCATAGGCTCTGCCTTTGAATGGTTCAACATTGTAATTCCTCTGTTTACATTCTTCAACTCCTCTCTACCTAGTTCTTTGTAAACACGGTATGGCATGACATTTATATTGGAACCAGTGTCGGCTAATGCATTGAGGTTGATCTTAGCTTCTAGTCGGATCAGGATAACAAACGCTCCAGGATCCTCCTTCTCTATTAATGCCTCTCCTTTGACCTTGATTATAGCATCTTCTTCCTCTTTCTTCATCTCTCTATCTAGTTTCATCTTATCTATACAAATCTCATCAAGTATTTTTTTATACTTGTCACTATATGCCATAGTTTCAATCACTGGTCTTTCCTCCTCCAGTATAGCAAATCTTCTGCAAATATCGATAGTTAGTGCCTCTCATGCAGCTTCTTCCTGAGTTAATGATTTTTTAGTGGACAAAGATGGTCCCATATCAGAATAGATCATTTGGTATTTCTCTAGTTGCTTTCTCTTGTTCCTACTATTCTTTCCCATTTTACACACGAATGGCGGAATTTCAACTCCTTCAATTTCTGGAATATCTCCAAAGTCAAGATCATCTAACAAGAGATCCCAGTCATCATCAATCTTTTCTGTTTCTCCAGAGCTATCCAAGAATGGATCGAGTTATGGATATATTGTAATAATCCCATTTCCAAAATTAGCAATTCCTTTTGGTTAGACGCATGAATGACCTTCCCAGAACCACCCCTGGTTTGACATCGTCCTCTTCTGGATTGATTATGAACTTTACAAAGTAAATTTCTCCTCTTAATGCTACGATTAACTCCTTTTTAACCACTTTGTGTCTACATTTCACCTCATGATCCAAACATAATTTCACAGCAAATTCATTTGAGATCATGTTTTCTTCTTTTCTTAGATTTATCTCACTGGCATACGCTTCAAATCCATTGATGAAACATGGTGCTACATATCTGTCGGTTACTTCCTCGATTTCCATTTTATGAAAAATGATAGCATTTGTTTCCTTTTTACCTCCACTATTAGATGTATCCTGATATTCAGGAGAATTCCAGTCTCCGTGTCCTTCAGTTTTTTCACTTGATAAATCAATGATATTCTCTCTTAAGCAAGTCTTTCCAACATTTGAATTAGGATCCATAACTTTTATAGAACAAATGTTAGTGGGTTAGTTAAAACAAGTAATAATACTTTTTTACACTTACATGATATTAATAAACAGATAGCATTTAATAAACAGAGCAATTTATCTATGAAAATCAAGATATAAACATTTTTTGACTGTCCCGACAGCAAAGTGCGGCGTACTTTCTAAGATTTTTCAAATTTTTTACGTTTTTCCAGAAAAACCGGCGTACTTAGAAATAAGTACACCGTACTTTTATGATTTTCAGTTACAAACTTTTTAAAACGTTTTATTTTTAAAACTTGATATATTATACATTTATTAGACTCATTAATCAGTAAGTAAAGCACATAATTTAATAGGAGTAACCTAATATTTATCACATATTCATATGAAAGGTTATAACTTTTTTTTTGTTTTTAAAAAAATTTTATGGTGATTTTTATGGTAGGCATAATCAAAAGGTAAAAGACAGTAAATAAACAAAAACAAACTAACATTTATAGAATTAAGCACAAAGGGTATAGAATAATATTTTTTTGATTTTTGTTTTTTAATATACGAATTACACAACCATTCAAACAAGTAGGCACAATAGGAATAAAATCCACATGTTTTTAGTGTTGAGATTATAATTTGAAAAGGGTTTTTGGTTTTTGATTTTGATTTGAAATTTGATTCTGTTTTGTAAAAATTATAGGAAGTGCGTCGTACTTGGAGTAAGTACGCTGTACTTTCTGGAAATGCAGGAAAACCATCGCACAAAAAGATTGTGCGGCGCGCACTCGAAAGAAAACAAATTTTTTGGGTCAGTTTGCTAGAAAATTGTATGGTGATTTTGAAAATTTGGGTGTGTAAAACAGCAATGACTTAACTAAAAATGATTTCAATCTCCGACAACAGGCGCCAAAAACTTTTTATTTGTTTAAAAAGCTTTAAATTTTATAGATTATAAAATACCGATTTTATTATATGGAAACAAACAAAGTAAAGGTATAACCCAGTATGTAGTTAGGTAAGGCCATACGTTCCCGGGGGTTGGTATAATTTTAAGTAAAGTTTGTATGTTTAGAAAAGTATGTATTAATACAATGCTTATTTGGGAGGACGATGAGAAAATTGAACAAACTTGGGGAGATAATGAGTTCATGAGTTTTAGCATAACCGATTGAAGATATGGGTAGTTTACTTAAAAGATTGTCTATTTCTCAAAATTAAAAATCCTTTCGTCCTTTACTTTTAATTATGAAAAATGCTTTAAGTTTGATTCGCTGTTTAGGAAGTTAATAAATATAAACTTGCTCAAACATATGTTCGTTAGACATGGGTTGAGCGTTTTAAACCTTTTTTCTTGGGTTAATGATCATTTAACTAGCCAATCCTCACAAGGCTAAGATCGAGTTGTTCATAGAAAAATAACTAGAAACCAAGCAAGAAGTCGAAGTCTTTCGACCTATATCCGGACTAAGTGGTGATCAAATGATGATTAAAGATCCAAGTATAAAAACATCAAGTTCGTATTTGTTAATGCCAAAAATCATTAGTTTAACCAAGTTTGATCCTTATCACCCCGTGATTCACTAAATAATAACTATGATCAATACTACATAACCATGGAGGTAAAAACATAATAAGCTTGATAGCAGCAAACATTATATTCAAATAGAGAAATGTGTTTATACCGATTCTAATAGCAAAAGATATGGTTTTTACAAGAACTTTCCCTGAATGAAAACTATAGTAAACCCGAAAATTCAACTCTAAACGGATAATTACTTTGTCACAACCCTCTTTCACTTTATTTAAACCTACTTTAGTGATTCTATTCCTGGAAATGATGAAGATCCAAGAACAATCTTCATCTATTCCCAATAACTTTCTTGCTACTTCTTCTAAAATTGAAATACTTTACTAGGTGAAGAATAGAGAGATTGAGAGGAGAAGGAATGATTTTGGATGTTGATTTCGTGCTCCTTTTATAGCTAAGGTGAGGGCTTCAGTTGGTGGAAGTGGACAAGTGAAGGGTTGCACCATGATTGCAATCATTATGACGTTGAGTAACTGCTGGTCGAAGTACGCCGCATAAAAGGTTTTGTGCGCCGCACTTGGCCTGTTCATTAAATTGCTTTTATCCCGACCTGAAGTACGCCGCACTTCATGTAAGTGCGCCGCACTTTGGCATATTTCATTAAATCTTTATTAACATTACTTCTAGATTCTTCTCTTGACGACCATTAGTGTATTTAACGAAATTTCATTGCGATTTTAGTTCTTTTCGTCATTCTTAGTCCTGAAACAACTATTATACCAACAAGCAACTAAACATGCAATATTTCATGCATTAATATATATATTTCACACATTTTTGAGGGATGTTTTATGTATATTTAGAGCGTTATCAAATATATTTATTCGGATAAATATATACGTTTTGGATAATTATCGTTTTACCCTTTAATGAAAATAACGTCATATTTTCATTTCCTCTTCATTTCTATTTCATTTCATAACTTGTTTCTTATTTTCGCTTGTGTGTTCTGTTAAGTGTGCACCAGTGTGACCCTTCGGCATTTATGTGAAGGCCAGTCGTGAAAATATGTTGTTTGTTTGCACATAATCCTTTGAGACTCCGACTTGTGCAAAGAAACAATAGAAACTCTTTAACCGTACCAAGAGGTCCTAAGCAAGATATTGAAGTACCTAACTCATAGAAACTGATTCAATACCCAAGTAGTGATTCTCCTGACACAATCAACGTTCCAGTTGAGTCCGAGTATATGACTATATCCCTTTGCACTTGTTCTATATTTTAGAAAGTACCAAACATGGATTTTGTTAAGCTCGTAATACTTTCATCCTTTCTTGTTCTCGTGAATGATTTGCTCTCCCAGTGTCCCAAAAACTTATGGCACGGCCGTGCTCTCAACAAATTAGTATCACACAAGGGGCCAAGGGAAAATATCCTTCTCTCTAGTCTATTTCAACTTGCAGCAGCAAATTGCCATCTGAGTCCATAAAGCCATTCTTCCATACCTCCCATTAAATTTAATGTTAGCACACATTGTTACACTTTTACACTGTAACTGGAAACTGAGTCTAAACTTATTAAGAAATAAAGTCAAATGACCTAACACCTCAGGTCATTAGGATAGTCTGCCACGATCTGAGAACGCCATTAACCTACTGATCTATGTGGTCGCTTCTCGATCACTGTCACATCTAACATTTTCCCTATAAATGCATGTAAAGTTCAACATTCGCCGAATGTCTCTTATTTTAAAATAGTTGCTTTCATTATCTTTGTATCCCTATGATAACCAGCCAAGAACCCTTTTAGAATTTAATGTCTTTCATTCATGGATTCAAAATATGCTAAGTAGAACCTTAGTTACATCTCGTTCAATTTGCATGAGTCTACGACATTACTTCGATTCTCGACGATTGATTTAGTTCGTACCAGGAAGTGTTGTGAGTAAACAATCACTACTAATTCTTTCTGATGATTCTTCCTAGAAGAACCCCTAAGCCTCACTTCTTAATCATTTAACATTGGCTTACTGACAATGAACCTACGTGACTTTTGGTACTAATGATTTAGTCTTACTGAACGATAGACTTAGCTAAATCGTGACACTTTCAACTTAACTTTCAACGATGCACTTCATTTTATCCACAAATGGAATTGAATTTTCCTAACAAATAAGAATTGTGACTCCTTGTTACTGATTCTCCTAAGTCCATGAGAACTTTAGCACAAGCCTCTTGATACCGCGATGTAGTTGCGCGTTTCCTTATTTGAAATTCCATACTTCAAATCTTTTAAGTCACTTGGCTTCTTTATTTGTTCATAACAACTCAAGATCGACACATCTTACATGCCAAACTATCTTGCTCTATTTATCAATGTACACTTGTTTAATGATCATAACAACCTCCCACTTAATCTTGCAACACTGGGAATCTTCCATAGATCATGTCAGATCTACAATTCCTATCATGCTTTGTACTCTTTAGTTGTACGATCTAAATTAACTTCCCATGCTCTTGCTTCTGTTGCTCAACTCTGAGCTGAACTCCTCTTATTAGGTTCAGTTAAGGACTTTTGGCCTGAGCACATTAATTTGATCTTTGTTAATTGCTCCTCCTATAAAGCATCTTTCATCCATACTTAGACATTCCAAAGTAGCAGGAGATTTTACTCATGACCCTTTCGAGTTTGATTTTATAGATCTAAAATGCTACCCAGCAACATATGAGCTTCACACAATCTCTAGATTTATAGAAATACCATCACTCGGGTATTCATCTTTTATAAGAAATATTCTTTATCAAATATCTATGATATTTGATTGTATTGCACATGTGGTACATGCCTTAATTCCATCAAGACTCGATATAGGCTTATCTTTCAAGTATTTAGAACTTTATGTCGTTAGATTCTGTTAGAAATGCTTTTAGTCAATTAATGACTACCTTCTTTGATTCGTCTATCCCAAATAGATCTTTAAATCAAAGATTTTTGTTACTTTGAACCTCTATATCATATGGATTGCATTAAAGTTTATCATATTGAGCTTTGAAGCTCATGTAAAACATTTCCTTTTACTTCACAAGTTCTTTTAAAGAACCCATAAAGTATGATTCTCCAAGATCAGACCAGATAGATTGTTCACCGCTCGCAGATACTTTTGGAATTACCCTAAGTTTTATCAAAAAGTTTTAAACCATAGATTATAAAACATCTATGCAATTTTAGAAATGGTTTTTAGAGAAAATGATAAAATCTTCTAAAGTTTTAATATCCTTTATGTTTTCTGATGACCTTTAAAAGACGTCATCTAAAGAATAAGTTCCGAAGAGCAAAAACAATTTTAAGAGATAAATTTAAAGTGATTTATACAATTGGTATCCCAAAAGGTTGTTGGCCAATGCACATCCTAGACACCATTCTTTGTGCAAAGATGAAGATTGTTAACTGATGTGCGCCCCCAAAATGTCATTCTTCTACAGAGCTGCACTTCTCGACAAAGTTACTTCAACAACTTTAGTCAAGTGTATTCCTTATCACTTCAACCAACTATATTTGTCCTCGCATAATTGGTTAACTTTAATGGTTCTTAAATAGACCATTTGTTAAAAGAAGTAATTAACATACACAATCTATTACTATAGATATCTCATAAGTAGACATACATTGTTTATGCAATTTCTCAGTTCCTCAAGACACCTTGATTCACATCAAGCATCCCACCTCTGAGAAAGATACTTGTATTTTAGTGTTGGATTGATAATTATATACCATCAAGCCATATCTCTCATTTTTTTGGTAAAAGGGTTGTACCCGTGAAATACATTAAAAGTATAAAATAAGAGTTTGTTACAAATAGAAGAGAGTAATGAAACTCTCTAAAGTCTACATGATTCAAACAACTTAAATCATGACTACCAGATGACAAAAAATAACATGAGCTAAAAAATAGGAACTAAACCAATGAACACAATAATAACTCTAGTCTTCAATCCCACCATATCTACGTTTGTGTTGTTTCCCAAACTTTAAATATTCCAAACCAGCCTCATCTTTACAACACGACTAGAGTTCCTGAAGGGAAGAATAGTTAACTTTAAGCATACCATGTCAACTATTTTATCACAAAGTTTGTCCATGTCTTTCCCCTTTAGCAAAAATACGATTATTACGTTCTTGCCAAACAAAATAAGAAGTAGCAGCTAGGACCAATCAACCGACAACACTTTTGACAGAATTGTTATGCGTAATAGGATCTAAACATGCAACAATATCATCCAATACAGGAGGAATAGAAGGAAGATCAGCATGATGGGTCATTTACATCCAAATCTGGGATGAATAAACACACTTAAACAACAAATGTTCATGAGTATTGGGTTGCGATTTACAAAGAGGACAACGAAGCATGTTTAAGTCGAACAAATTGCCCACATCCCATTGCCTTAACTTGTCATGTGTCTTTAGCTTTCTTTCCATAACCAACCACATATGAAATGTATGACGTGGAATACTAAACGGAGACCAAACAATTCGAAACCATGGTACTTTGTCTTGTCGTACCCTAATAGTAACCCACACATTTCGAACAGAGAACTCACATAACGTCTCGTTGATATTCTTCCAAAACAGACTGTCTTGTTTGTTTTCATCTATATTAGGGATTGCAATCTGGTTAAGGATAGGAAACATATCATACCATGCTAGAGGCCATTTCCAGGTGCCATTTTCAACAATGTCAGCCACCTTTACATCATAAGAAAAATCAACATCAGTGTCGTTCTTGTTAGACATATGGGTTATTAATGAAGTATGTATAGCCCATGTATCAAACCAAGATAAAGCTCTCTTGCCATTTCCACTCGAGTAGTACACATGGGGATGAAGAAACTTTCTGATTTATAATATCTTCTGCCACCCCTAACTTATATTGGCTTGCATAGGAATGTCTTAAAAATTTTGTCCTTTCAACTTATATGAGTGAATCTATTTTACCTACATGGATTCTTTGCAAGATATTATATTCCAAACATGAGTAGACATTCTAATACCTAGATCTCCTTCCTGTTTTGGCATGCAAAGTGATTCCCATGACACTTTTGCCTTTCCTCTTTTCATCTCCCCTTGACACAACAAGAAACCAGACAATAGTTATGCAATGTCATGTATAATGCGTACGGGAAGGATAAATATTGATGCCCAATATCCATGCATAGAAGAGAGAACATAAATATCCAATTGCATACGCCCCTAAAAAGATAAGCATTTGTTCTTCCAGTCTCCTATTTTATTATGAACTCTTTCCACAGTAATTTTGTAATCCTTATGTAAAAGCCTTAAAGAAACAAGAGGGACACCCAAGTACTTTATAGGAAGAACACCCTGCTCAAAAGGCATTAATTGGATAATTGTGTTCTTAACATGACCATTAACGTTGCAAAAGAAAGTCGTGCTCGTGGGAATGCAAGGAACTAACCGCAACACATTTTTAAATTCCTTTAATGAGTCCATAAGCACTTTACCTGACTTTAACTCACCACGAGCAAACATTATTAAGTCTTATGTAAAATAAACATTAATAATCTTTTGCTTTTGACAACGATTATGAAACTGAAAACGTTGCTCTTTACAAACCATGCGCTTTAAAATAAGAGTCAAAATCTCCATAACCAACGTAAATAAATAAGGGGACATAGGATCACCTTGGCGTAACCCCCTATGACCCTTAAAGTAACCATGCACCTCATCGTTAACACAAATAAAGAATGAAGTAATAAAAACACACGCCATAATCCTACTCACCAAAGTCGGATAAAACCTAAATCCTCCAAGAATTTCTTGTAAGAAACTCCAGTTAACAGTGTCATATTCTTTCTGGATATCAATCGTTAATGCGTGAAGGGGTAGTAACCTCAGGAAGTAACGCAAGGATGGTATGATTAATTTCTTTTAAAATACATCCATTGGAGAAGAAGTTTTGAACCGCAAAACACACATCAGCCCCTACAATGTCCCATATCTCTCATTTTGTTCTTATGCTTTTAATCATCTTACTTTTTACATGGTCTTAAGCCTAGGCGCAATTAATGCAGCACATCATCGCTCGTAATCTCCTCCTTGTTCGAAACACCGTCGAAGAAGATTATTATCCTGTAGTTATGGATAGCCACGTTACTTAAGATGAGTTAACCCCCTTCATCCAAACATGTTGAATAAAATGAGATAGTTTCCCCGCCATCCAACACACATGTAGAAGTTATTTCGTGATCTCATACCTTATGGCATTCCTTGCACGAAATAAATGTTGATACTCCTTGCAAGTCTAACGATACACTCAAGTTACCATGACAGGTTCTCCAATACTGTATATACCTCTTAGTGGTATTATGGCGCGTGATACACTATCTTGGGTTATATCTTAACATATATTTTTCTTGAAGAGTTACCAATCAAGAAAACTAATATTACCAAGCATAAATTCAAGAACCAAAACATGTTATTATATCATGCCATCTACATTTTTAATAAAGACAATTAGTAAACTCAATCTTTTATCGTAATAGCTACTAAACCTTGTCATTTCGCTTATTACACTAGGATCTGTATAATTTCATCACAAACCATTACTCTATGTTGTATCTACATTGTGACAATTTATAGGTAGATGTTTTGTCACCACCAATTGCCTCTCCGAGACAACTCCTAGGACTGAGACTATGATATTAATCAGGCGTACTTAGTCTCCTCAGCATCTTTGCGTATGTTGTGGCATAATGCCAATAGAACGCACCATAAAATCCAGTAGCACCATGATGACATCAGATAATGTCTATTTTATAGCATCATGTATCCTATTTAATTAACCCATTTAATATAATTATTGCTAAGAATAGTTACTTAATCGTTTGTATTTGAGAATTGCGGTAATTATGGAGTACTTGGTAAAGATTAACTAAAAGGCACGCATTCTAGAGCTTAAATGAAGATATTTAAAGATTACTGTTCTGGTAACCAATACGACATATCCATCAAGGAAGATACGGCATATCTGTGCCTGCACTCACCAAAGACCACGAAGGAAACAAGATCCAATACACCGTATCCAGGGTAGGCAATACGTCGTATTTAAGCTATATGGAAATAAAATATTCTGGAAGATATCAAACGTGGTCCTTACTCCAAGAAAGCCCCGATACACTGTATCCAAGACTTTGGATACGCCGTATCGACCATATTCCAGACCCTATAAATAGAAAACTCAAAAACAAGTTTTAAGTGTGCTAAATCATATTCTCGATACCTAAACCACAAAAGTCAACTTTCAGAGGAGAAAAAGAGCAGAAGAGGTCTTACAACGTGATTAATTCCATAGGAGACAACGTGTAATTTCTTATACTCTTGTAATCATTCAGTTTTTGGTATCATTCGTTAACTCGGTTAGTTTACCTTGGCTAAATTATTACTTTTGTATTAATTATGATGTTTGAAGGCTAATACCTTCGGGTATTAGCCATTATTATGAAGATCTTAATGCTTAGTTTGTTTATCTCGATTTCTTAATTTATCGTTGATTTCTTATTTATGTTTATCAATATACTTGTTTACATGCTTTTGTATGCGATCTATCATTCAACTGGATCTAGTGATACGGACCAAATAATCTAGATGCCGGGATAGCTCTCCATATAGTGATTTATACATCTAGACCAATAGGATCACAAATAACGCATTTGTATGCACCTAATAACTGGATCTAGTGATACGGACCAAGTAATCTAGATGTCGGGATAGCTCTCCATATAGTGATATATAAATCTAGACCAATAGGATCACAATTAACGACCTATCTTTACCCTTTGATTGTGAGCTTAGTTGAGCCATAAGGTGACCTTGGTATCAACGAGTACGTTCTCATATCCTTGCCTTTAGTTTAGTGAGCTTAGTTGAGCCATAAGGTGACCATGGTTTTAACGAGTATGTTCTTATTCCATTGGTAAGGACTCAGACAGTGGACTACTAGTATATAAAGAGCCGTTAAGCAATAAGTGGGTAAAGTCTCTATGAGCTAGGGTTTAACAAGATCACTATTGATTTAATCCCTAAGATAGATAATAATCAGCAAATAAGGATGCTTTATGCGGATGCGTTTAATTGTGACCGAATCCTACGTGTCTAGGTCTTAGAAAGAAGTAACGCCTAAGTCTTAATAATAGTTAATACAGTTTTCTTATATTTGGCTAGACCGTTCTTCTATCTTCTGTTAATTTGCTTGCGTGTGTTTTAGTGTCTTGAATTGATTTTAGTCACCACTAAACTTGTGCCAGTCTCTCAGACTGAAAACCCCTCTTATCCATTAGATTTAGGATTAACATAGATTTAGCATAGGTTTAGCGTAGATTAGACTAACTTAGATTAGAAAACCAAAGTATTAATAAACTGGAAGTGTTTCTCGCTCTTAGTGATCGACACCCTACTTACCACAAAATTCCCATCGATCGGGTACACTACCCGTGAAAAGTGTTGTTTTAGGTAAAGTCGGAAAAATATAAATTTAAAACTTGAAAGCATAAATTACACCTACACGACAACACCATCAAGTTTTTGATGCAGCTGCCGGGGAGTGAAAATTAATCTTGATTTTTATTTGATATTTTGGTTTTTAACATTAGATTAGATTTAACCCTTAGGATTAGTGTAATTTAGATTAGTGTATAATTTTGTATATTTGCTTGTGTATTTGTAGGTTTAATTGTTTGCGTGTTTTAATTGTTTTCTCTAATACACTATTTTGGTCGATAACTCGATACAGCGTATCCACTTCCATTGGATACAGCGTATCCAAATGTCTATCCAATACAGCGTATTTTTTCAACAGATTAATATGACGTATTCACTTCAATGGAATACGGCGTATCGATCATCTGAAACAGAAGCTGAATTTTCGTGTTTGATTTCATGCTTAATTTTTTTTATCATTCTTTAGAACAAATCCTGCTGATATTTTTACCTTTGTGACAGGTCATACATATCAGAGCTAGTTGATTGAAGAAGAGATGGCGGACAAAGAAGCAAAATCAGCAACGAGAAAAATCGTGGCTAATGACCAAGCAGATTACTATTCAGGGATTAAGCATTATGGTTAATGGAAAGAACGCCTATGAGCTGAAAGGAAAATTCCTTGATGATTTGCACAAAAATGCCTTTAGTGGTACTAATAGGGAAGACGCGGTCAAGCATATCAAATACTTTCTAAAAATTGTTGACCCAATTGATTTACCGAATGTGAATCAGGATAAACATAGAGTTGTTGTTTTTCCAATCTCATTGGTTGGAGATGCATGGAGGTGGTTTGATGGAATTAAAGGATCAATTACTAGTTGGGTCGATTTGACTGATAAATTTTTCAGAAAATACTACCCGCCTTCCCGCACAGGCAAAGTTAACACCCTGATAATTAAGTGGGACCCTACTATTCCCAAGTTCAAAAACTGGTTGGCCTCAAAATTTATGACCTACAAGATGATGGATATATTTACTAAAGGAGCTTTGTGGGACTACTGGAAATTAGGAAGTGACGAAATTGAGTCAACGAATGATGAAACTTCCGATCTTGAGGAAACTAATCACGATGATGAACAAGAAATCGGTGAAATTTTTAGAATTGAAACAAACTTGTTCAATTATGAAACACCGATGTGCGAATAATTCAAAGAGTTCAATTACATACTCAAGATAGACCCGGATGTCCTTACTAAAGATATTGATGGATTCAAGGCTTATGATGAATACAAGGATGATTGGATTTATGAATGGAATGAAAACGTGCCATGGGTACACGAAAAACCATGGACTGACACTGGAGTATGGACTGAACCTGCTCCAGTTGTGCATTGTTGTAAGCCATTTAATTATAAAAGTGGATGTTCAGAGTGGCCTACCTGTAGCTGGAGAAAAGATGGATATTGTAATGGAGGAAACTTGCCTGGAGCTTACATAGTTGGAAACACACTCCGTTACCAAGATTTAGAATGGTACGAGGCTTTGAAGGATAGCGAGCTAAAAGAAGAAGCTTTAAGAAATAAGGCTATCATGGAAGGATTAATCAATGACGATGTTGAATCGAATAATGAAGTTTGGAAAAGTTGGGAAACTTTGAAAATAAAAACGGTGATCGTTATGAAAGGGAATATGAGAGTGATCAAGAAGATAAAGAAAGATGTGAATTATTTGATGATGCAACTCAAGAATTGTCAGTTTGCACTATTAGAAGATTCAAGATGATCAAATATTCATTCGGATAATACAAAGAGTGTGTGGCTATTAAAGAAGATGAATACGAAGATTTGACGAATACAAGCAAGGAAGCAATCCACGCATATCAAGAAATCTTTCGCATGATTGACGAAGGATAGATGGTAACAAGAGCCGAATGAAAAGTTATTCCTGAGAGACAACCCGGATTGTTATTTATTTTATCGAGTTTGTCATCCCAGACATCAATACGACGTATTTGCTCCATACCATACGACGTATTGAATGTCTAGACGTTATCAGTACTTTATTTTTATGTATTTTAAAAATATTGTTGTCAGTTCTGTCAATACAGCGTATTCATGCACATGATACAGCGTATTCAACAGACTGACCCGTATTTCGTATTTAGCTTATTTAAATTAACCGTAGGTACCAAGATAGGATTTTGCATGTTTTTCCTATAATTTTCACAGGACCTCGTTGAAAAAAAAGAAATCGGCAATGTTGGTGGAGAATCTACTATCTGGAAATTTTGAAGTGTTGGAGTCTTGAAACTTCAAGACAATTTAACATGGAGAATCTACCAAGCAAAATATCAGGGGAGTTTCTCATTCTAATTCTTTTAATTCCTATTTTTAATGTTTTATCTATACAACGAGGACGTTGTATAATTCAAGTAAGGGGATGGGAATTAGAATGTATACCTCTCCTATTTTTCACACTAAAATGCTTAAATTATGCTCAAATTTAAAAACAATTCAAGCATACTTTTGTGAAATTACTTGATACATAACCTGCACACAATAACCCTTATTAGATATTGTGAGGATTTAACCTTATTCGTTTCTAATTGTTTACCCAAATTCCACAAAAATATGAGTGTGTCGGTGATGTTGTAGACTTTAAAACTTGGCTTGGTATATCTATTCGAGATGGATTTAGATGGAGTAACTTGTTTAAATTGGTTAATTTCTAGGATTACACCCAAAAAGCCTTTATATGTTGTTTTATTAACTAACTACACTGGTTAGTTAAATCCACATATAAACCATTTGTTTACTCTCATCTTAAGAGTAAGATACCCCTAGAAAAACTAATATAGCCAATCCTTTAGGAATTACACCAACTGTTTGTTTAGTTACACCTTTACACCTTAGCCTACCCTGTTTGATTACGTCTATTTATCAGTTGCTAGTTGCTTAAAGTGTAAAGTATGTATTTCCCGAGTCTTGTGTTAATATTTTATCTTTGGTACGGTTTGGAAGAAATTTATACATTGCAAATGGGAATGTATAAATTAATCAAAACTCATGTAATTTTACTACCAACACAATTATTGGTACGCCCGAAGAATGAAGAATTACCGAAGGAATTATCCGGAGTTATTATGATCGTGAAGATGGTGAAATTACGCCTAGTTTCGTAGTATAGTGTAGGGAAAAAAATGAAAAAAATAGAAATGTCGCAACAAAAAAGAGAAGGAATGTTTGAAGATAATCGTTTCGCAAAAGCTTAGACCGAAGGAATTATATGAATGATCGATTATTCGTTGATACGTCTTATAAGTCTACGATGTAGAGTATTGTATAAAGTGGAAGATATCGCCACTTGTCTTGTAAAAGTATGTAAAGTATGGGATGATTGGTAAGTTGACCGTTACGGGAATGCCTACTCGGGTTGTTGTTTTTGGTCAATGATCAAGACGTTTGTAAATAGTTGTGTCTTAATCACGGTAACGGTCGAGAAAAAGTGTCTAACAACTTATATCTTGGACCTAGTGTATTTGTTAGATATTTTTGTTTAACAACAATTTAATTTCCTTTCCTAATCATTAACCATGGGGTTTACACGAATGAGGATGTGATCGAGCATGCATGCCTATTCCGTCGTTACAGCCATGTATGCATGTCTCAGCTGCCTTGTTGGTTTATTACTATTCGTGAAAGTTAGAAGATCCCTACCCTATATCATTCTTCATCCTAGCCCTTAGTTAAACTCGAATGAGGATGTGATTGAACACACATGTCTATTCCGTCATTACTGCCATGTATGTATGCTTCAACTGCCTTGTTGGTGTGGTACTTTTGGTGAAAGATTGTAGAATGATAAACCCTAAGCCTTAAAATAAAAACTCATTTTACCTTTATAAACTTGTTACTCCTTAGCTCTAGTGGTGGAGATGTGTATCCTTGCCAAGCCTATGATAGAATACTCGTCACGACCGAGCAATTGAGTGAATTAGTTACATGTTACCACATAGATTAGTTGAGTGATTTAAGTGTTTTCATCTTCCTATTTCATGAGGTGTTTGGTTTTGTACTTGTAATAGATCAAATAAATGCTTAAAAGGAAAAATCATTAGGGATACATTTTCATAAACTTCTAAAGGCTACTTGAGGACCATTAGAATTTAAGTGGGGGGATATTTGATGACATCAAATAACATCACTTTTATAGCATCATTTATCCCATGTAATTAACCCATTTTATATAATTATTGCAAAGAATTGTTACTTAATCGTTTGTATTTGAGAATTGCAGTAATTATGGAGTACTTGGTGAAGATTAACTAAAAGGCACGCATTCTGGAGCTTAAACGAAGATATTTGAAGATTACTGTTCTGACAACCAATACGCCGTATCCATCAAGGAAGATACGGCGTATTTGTGCCTGCACTCACCAAAGACCACGAAGGAAACAAGATCCAATACGCCGTATCCAGGAAAGGCAATACGCCGTATTCAAGCTATATGGAAATAAAATATTCTGGAAGATATCAAACGTGGTCCCTACTCCAAGAAACCCCTGATACGCCGTATCTAAGACTTTGGATACGCCGTATCGACCATATTCCAGACCCTATAAATAGAAAACTCAAAAACGAGTTTTAAGTGTGCTAAATCATTTTCTCGATACCTAAACTACAAAATTTGATTTTCAAAGGAGAAAAAGAGCAGAAGATGTCTTGCAACGTGATTAATTCCATAGGAGACAACATGTAATTTCTTATACTCTTGTACTCATTCAGTTTTTGGTATCATTCGTTTACTCGGTTAGTTTGCCTTGGCTAATATTACTTTTGTATTAATTATGACGTTTGAAGGCTAATACCTTCGGGTATTAGCCATTATTATGAAGATCTTAATGTTTAGTTTATTTATCTCGATTTCTTAATTTATCATTGATTACTTGTTTATGTTTTTCAATATACTTGTTTACCTGCTTTTGTATGCGACCTATCATTCAACTGAATCTAGTTATACGGACCAAGTAATCTAGATGTTGGGATAGCTCTCCATATAGTGACTTATACATCTAGACCAATAGGATCATAAATAACGACCTATCTTTGCCTTTAGATCGTGAGTTTAGTTGGACCATAAGGTGACCATGGTATCAACGAGTACATTCTCGATTAATTGGTAAAGACTTGGTTAATGGACTACTAGTGTATGAATTGCCATTAAGCAGTAAGTGGGTAAAGTCTCCATGAGCTAGGGTTTAACAAGATCACCATTGCTTTAATCCCTAAGATAGACTATAATCAGCAAATAAGGATGCTTTATGCGGATGCGTTTAATTGTGACATAATTCTACGTGTCTAGGTCTTAGGAAGAAGTAACGCCTAAGTCTTAAGAATGATATGTCGCCTCGAGATAAGTAATCATTGCACTTAATAAACAAACCAACGTTCTGATTGGATTAATAATGGTTAATACAGTTTTCTTATATTTGGCTAGATCGCTCTTTTATCTTCTGTTAATTTGCTTGCGTGTGTTTTAGTGTCTTGAATTAGTTTTAGTCACCATAAAACTTGTGCCAATGTCTCAGGCTGAAAAACCCCTTATCCATTAGATTTAGGATTAACATAGGTTTAACGTAGGTTTAGCGTAGATTAGACTAACTTAGATTAGAAAACCAAAGTATTAATAAATTGAATGTGTTTCTCGCTCTTAGTGATCGACACCCTACTTACCACGAAACTCCCATTGATCGGGTACACTGCCCGTGAAAAGTGTTATTTTAGGTAAAGTCGACAAAATATAAATTTAAAACTTGAAAGCATAAATTACACCTACACGACAACACCATCACACCACAATTTATTGATCTCTGTTATGTCATACGACCAATGAATCTAATAACTACCTCATCCTGCGTCAGCCATATAACGACATACATTACACTATGGCATAGCTGTTTGCAGGGTTTGAGCTAAGAGAGTGTAACAATTATGAGTGGTGCACTAGTTAATATTACCATAGGGTAAGACCTCCAAAACTCACCAATTTACTGGTCTTAACTTTTTATATGCAGTATTAAAACGATTTTCCTCATAAAATTTGTTTTACGTATGAACTATGCATGAATTCATACCGCGATTTATTAAGGTTTTAAAACAAATCTTATGTAATAAAAAGTGTCCAAACTCGGGTACCCCTCCCAAGCCTTTTCAGATAGGTTCCGCTAAATTCATGGCTCTACGTTTTATAACGCAAACTCGTTGTCATGCACACGGTGCTTACGTACACCCTTTCCCTTGACTTAAGTAGAGATGCCTCGGTTTTATTAAGTCTCTAAATAATACCAGTTGACATATTATTTAATCATAGCATCATATGCGACATTAATAAAACACATTGAAACAACCAATCATTTATCTAATATTGATCCCGAGAGCCACTTCAGGAATCAACTTAGGTCTTTCCTAAGGTTTAAAATATGATAGTGACACAAGGGAGGAATGCTTTTTCGTACTTCGTGTCTTCTCAGCATCGCCCGTGATACTCCCTGCTCCTGGGTGATCTTCATTCCTCCGCGCTCCCATTGGATCTCCTCTCTCTTCGTTCCCCATAGGTCATTCTACCTTGTGCGGGCTTCCTCGTGTCACGTTTGTATCGGTTTACATTTATTTAAACGATACTTTACTTTTTAAAATAAATTACCTTCCTTTAAACCCAAAACATAGACTACTAGTACATCACAACCTCGCAGTTTATATTTTGGTCTACAGCTTATGCTCGTGTCATGCATGATTTTTTTTATAAATAAAGCAGGAAAATACTATTTAGTAATGTAGAGGTGAAACACTTAAGCTATGTTTTGCTAGGACATACTACGTATGCACATGCATTGCATGTGTAGCCTATTCTAATAGTACATGTGAATCACGAAAATCACCCGTGTTGGTTGCATACTAATGCAACTTGTCATTCTCTAAGAATGACGATTCTTACCTTATTGCTTTTCATTGCCAATTTAAGAAACTTTTAATATTAAAACTTACAAACCTTAATTAGGGGTTTTTCAAAAACTTAAAAATTTAAAATATTGTGACTTAGGTAACAAGAAAACCCAAAGGCACCATATTTAATTTTTGAAAAATTTATTTTTAGATTTTTAATGAAAATTTTTATTTCCTAAATTCCCCGGTTAAGTTTAAAACCCTAGTTTCCATATTAAGGAATCATAGATTCTAAATCTTTTATCAGTTTATGGAAGCTACCGTTCTTGGTCGCTAAGATTCATGCCTTTCAAATTTTATGATCTCATCTAGCTAGGATTTACAAAATCGACCCACTTAGGGTTTCGGTAAACCTAGTTCTTGTAATTATGTCCCACGAATCAAGGTTTCCATGTTTGATCTCGGGTACCCTTGTATATTCATAAAGTCAAAAACGTTATGGTTTAGAAAAAACCCTAATGATTTAACTTTATGTGATCCAAACAATTAAACCCTAATTGATTACAAGAACATAGTTTTTGCAATTTTTTATAACAACACGAATTAGGGTTTTTCATATTTGATCCTGGCTACCCAATACCCTTATAGAATCGACTTCATTAAGGTTTAGAAAACCCTGATGGATCGATCCTGTGTAATCTAATCAAATAAACCCTAATTTAAGAAATCTTGAATTAGGTTTTTTTAATGAAAAATCGACACTCTCAAGGATTTGAGAAAACCCTTGTATATTTCGATAAAAAAAACCTTAAACCCTAAGTAGACACCCTAAAAGGTTCAAAAACCCTTGTACATTTCGACTAGATTTCTTGCCATGCAAGAAATCAAGATTCAAGTTAAACCCTAGTTATCAAAATCGCAAAAACCATAGAAACCCTAATTAGCATAAATCGACCAAACAACCACATAACCATAGTCAAGATTTGATCTTTTTGACAAGAAAAGAAATTACTAAGAACCCTAGCTAGGTTATATATGATTAAGGTGGCTATGATACCACTGTAGGGTTTTGGTGGTCCCTCACATGACCTATAAAACATGCATAAGGAAAAGTAAACAAACAAAGACCATATAGACCAAACGACCCTAATATCAACATCTCCTAATCAGAGGTATAACCTAAACCTAACATGTAGAAAGGGTGTTTACATGGTTACTTACTTGTTCGTGCAAGACATAAGCTCCAACTCTTCACTGCAGCCAGTTGCGTGCATGGAATCACCCTCTTCTTCCCTGATGTTTTCTTGATCAATCAACCCAAAGGGTTATTGAGGAGATTCTATGGAAACTAGAAGGGGGGTTGAATAGTTTACAGATTTGTTTTATGTTTTAAAAGTTTACTTTCAAAATACTTAGATTCGAGTTGTATGTTCTACCAATCAACAATATGAATCAACAATGTAAATATTTAAACTAATACTAAATAACAATCACAACAATATATAAAGAGATGAGAGAAGGAACAATCAAACCAAGACACCAAGATTTATAGTGGTTCGGCTACGAAGCTCTTCTTCTCCTTACTTCACTCCTCGAGTATCCTACTCGAGATTTCACTATGTCAACAAGCTCCATTCGGGCGGAGAAAACCATTTACATGTCGATTACGTTGTTTTCCGACACTAATCTAAATGTCGAGTCCTAATCTTAGCTAGAACCAATCTACTACTTCACAAACACTATACACTCACAAGATCTACACTATCGGATTTACACATAATCTGAATCACACAATTACACAAGATAATTACAATAGAGATTTGATACTTAGAAGAAGAGAGGAGAGATCTCTAAATAACAATTTGTTTCTTGACGAATACGAATGTTCTTCTCTTGCACTTGATAGAGGGGAGACATGAGAAGAAGAGATTAGATCACCTGAAACAAGATCAAACAATGTTAGTGATCAAGAGATTTAGTGAGAGAAAGAAGGTTTTTAGAGAGAGAAAAAAGATTGGAAAAATTCATGCAAAGAGGTGTGTTTTTCTACCAAAAGTAGTGCAGTATTTATAGACAGGATTTCCAACGGCTAGATGGCGGCAGTCCTGGCGGTCCCAGATATATCTGGGGGCCGCCAGACCTATAAGGGGGTCGCCAGTAAACTCCGCTTATGTTTTTGTCTTTTGTGTGAAAGGTTGTATCTGGTATGAAAGCTTCTATTTTGGGGGGAAAATTTAAATTTCAAATTTAAGTTTTAAATAAAACTTTTTTTTTAATTACAAAATATTTTGTATATTTATTTTTGTGAAAATACATTTGTAAAAATGTGATGGTTAATAAAAAATATTTTCTTGATCACTAATCATGCTTAATGATTTGTTTGTCCATACCTTAAGTGATTACAAATCTTAAAAATGGAATTTTACGATTAATAATTTGTAAACATTTATTTTTATCGTAAACATTTTTACATTTTGTTATTATCAAAACATTGAGAGGTCAAAAAATATAAATAACATTTTTAGACATTATTTGTAAATAATCTCCCCCGTTTTGATGATGACAAAATATAAACTCATTATGTATAAAATGAAATGTTTCAAGATTATTAATGAGTTTCATTCTATTTCTCCTCCTTTTTGTCAAATCCAAAAAGGATGATCGTCGAATTATTGTAGAAAGAAAGAAGCCGACAATATCAAGACTCCCCATTGATGTACGCTCCCCCTCGTTTGGGGCACTAAGGGATCGATCTTACGAAAATTGTTTGCTATAAAACAAAGTTAGAGGTACAAGTGCAAGACAATATATTCCCAACTAGTAGCACTATAGCAATTCATACAAGTTAAACCATAAAGTAGTTTCATACATTACTTGAGAAACTCACACAAGAAACATACTACATGCAAGGAAAATAGAACTAAGACTATCAAAGAAACATTCATTCATACATTACACCACAATCTAAACATACTACATAAGGTAGATAAAGTTAACATGACATAAATCCTAGATGATCCTTGATTCATAGGAAATGACTTTGAGCAAAAGGGTTAGGGTGACCAATTATGAGGTGATATGACCTAGTTTTCAAGGGTGAGGTGGAGAGAGTGAATTCATGGTGGAGGTGAGAAGATACTCAATGTGAGCAAACATTAGGTTCATCTCATGCCTAAGAGAAAAGATAAGATTGCGGTTGTGAAAGCAACAAAGACAAGTTGACCCATGATAGTCATGATAGTTAAAGTAAATGGGGTGACCCATGAGAGGTGGTTGAGGTGGTAGTTGTGGTGAAGGTGGTGGGGGCCATTTACTGGAGGAGCAGAAGTTTTCTAGATTTTCAAATTTTTGTAAAACATGTCCAGAAAAAGTTTCCTAAAGACACCCTTTTGCAGTCAATCTTATTTTACCAGGGATCATCTAATATCTAACAATCAAATTCACAAAATTGACTATCTTAAATTCTATTAAAGAAGCACATATAGGTATATGAACTAAGAGATAATCATGCATAATATAAGTAACCATATTGTATCAAGGTGCATGCAAACAAGTGTTTAGGATGATAAAAATGAAATGATCATCCAAGGCAAGTTATATTGCCCGTACTATGTTCTAAGTTATTACTAAATAGCATAGGTTTAAGTACTTAATCATAATAAGGTAGTAAATAAGATTAATAATGTCTTATAGCAATTTTCCAAATTGCTCACTTCTTCATGTTTCTCCACAAGTTTCTGAGGCCTTTCCCGATTGACCTTAATCCACCACGATGCTCATCTCGTATCTGAACTTGACGGTTGATGATTTCGGTTTGGCGGGTGTAAAATGGTTCCATGTGAGGGTCAATGTTAGGTGGGTTTTGAAAGACTTGAGGAACGTCGTTTGTTAGAGAGTTAACAAAGCGAGTGGGGGAAGGAGTGCTTGCACGCGAGGTCCCTTCGTCATTCCCATCATCATCATCGTTAAGATGAGAGGAGGATGGTTGATCAAAGGCGGAGGAAGAAGAAGTGGAGTGACGACCTCTTCTCGTGCCACGATCCTTTCTAGTCTTTCGCTCTTGTTGAGCGGTAAGAGGATTCATGACACGATCGTACAAGACATAGGACTCATTTAACAACTCAAGACTCTCACTCATGACAAATTTAAACAAACGGGTTAATAACATACCATAAGGTAGAATTAACTTAGATTGTTTAGTGACCCACTCCATTTGTTTTGCCATATAATAGGCAAGATTAAACTTTTTAGAGTTTGCAACATAATAGAGCATGTAACAAAGACACGCGGGAACATGGTCCCAATTACTCTTCCAAAGGCTTCAGGGTTGGCACAATTTCACGAGTGAGAATTTGATGATCATGAACATCAATTTCTTGCTCATGACGGATGCGACGGACTTGACCTTCTCGATCAATTTGAATATACAAAATGATGTCATCAGGAGAAGGAGGGTTGGTTTGATATGGACCATCCGTAGGGACACCATATGCCAACTCGTCAAGTGACCACTTGTCAGTAAAGACGCAAGCACCCTCACAAGGTATGTTAAGAATTTGAGCAAATTCTTCAAGAGAGTAAGAAAAGAATTGATTTTAAATCACAAATTCGATGAAAATTTGACCTTCGTCGGAATAGTTTATTTGATATGGACTATAAAACTCAAGTATGAAGCAAGGACAAATTTGGTCATTAATTTCAAGAAGACACTCAAACTCAAGCAAATGAAACAAAGACCGAACATAGTTTAGATCCGCAAAGTCCTTAAAAACCACCCGACCCTCATGAATGTAGCGACTTTTAAGGTTTCTTAATCTTTCTTTTATAAGTGAACGGTATTCATGTGAAATTATTGGGATATAGTATCTTGTATTTTTATGGTCTTCAGATGATTTGTGAGGCATGATTACCTAGAAAGAAAGTATTGAAGTCACATTTTATTATCATTTACTTGTAATATTTTATGGACATTGTTTCTAGTGTGTGCCTAAATATGACAAATATAGAGTAACAATTAACTCGACCTAAAAATAAAATCCTAAAAGTTAACCCAAACGCTCCTTAATTTGATTTTGCTCATCCAAACATGTTGAAAAATACATATGAATTATGTATCTTGACCTTTGTTCATGAGATCATTATGCATGTGTTTAAAAACGTTTTTAAATCGCATTAACAATACATAACAACAATTTTATCATGTTCCTAACGTGAGTGATTTTAAAATAAAATTTAGGATTTTGGTTCGAAATTAATTTTTTGGCAAACTCACTAGTGTATGTAAATCCTATGTCTAAGGGAAGCATATAAGTTATAAGTTATATCCTAGTAATCCTAATTGTACAAAATTGAAAGAAAAATAGAAAATCCCCAATTTCAATTTTTGTGTTCATCATGAACCCTAGACTCAAATTGAAAGAAAATAGATTAAATGACTTACAATTGATGATGTTGATGATGTTAAGAATGATTGTATGTGTTGATTCTATCTTCAATTCAAGTTTTAATGGTTGATTTTGATTTTTTGGGTTGGTTTGGTCGTGTTCGTCGCTGCAGCAAAAGGAAGGGGGTGTTTGTTTTTGAGTTTTGAAATTTTTTGACTAAGTGTAAATATTTGGTGTTTGCTGGTGGCGCTCCCATATCGATCAAGGGGCCGCCCAAATAAGCTTTGGGGCCGCTTGAGATATGGAGGCCGGCCTCAGTGTAAATTTTTTAGACTTTTAATTTTTTGACACGAATTTACGAGGAAGAATGACTAATTAATTTTCATTTTGCGAATTAAATATATTTAACAAGCTTTGGATGAAGTTGTTAAATTGTCACGACACGGAATGGAACGCGGACTAGAATTGAGACAGAAGAAAGGGAAGCGGACGAACACGATTTATGGAATGTGTTCCATCATTCCTAAACCAAGACGTAGATAGTTAAACGATTCACGTTTAAGGGGTTTCGTAAGAATGTCGGCGATGTTGTCGACGAACAGCACTTTTTCGATTGATATGTGTCCTTTCTAGACATTATCACGAAGAAAGTGATGACGAATTTTGATATGTTTGGTTCGAGAGTGTTGCACTGAGATTTTGCTAACGTCAATCGCGCCTTTATTGTCGCACATGATCGGGACGTCGTCGAGTCGAACTTCATAGTCGATAAGAGCTTGTTTCATCCATAGTGCTTGTTGACATGCCTTTCTGGCGCTTACGTATTTGGCTTTGGTAGTGGATATAACAAGAGCAATTTGTTTCTTTGAGAACCAAGATGTCAAACAACATTCCACGAATGTACAAATACCGCTAGTTCTCTTTTGGTCCACATAATCTCCCACATGATCAGAGTCGGCATATACTGTAACACCCTCAAATCTGAGTATGCAGCGGAATGTTGAATATTCGAAGGCGTTACATTATTGGGTCAATAGCACAAGATCTGAGAACGACTACTAAACGTGTCGTTTGAAAAAGATACATTGGATTAACAAAGTACTTGTTTGTTACATAAGCTCATGGCTTCAAATTGTTCAACAATATAACTACCTATCATGCCTCGATACTTGGTACTATCTACCGACTCACACTCTTCGTCTTTCGTGAGTTTAGTATCGGTGGACATATGGGTTTTCATTGGTTTAGAATCTTCTAAGCCAAATTTCTTAAGCATTTCATTAATATACTTAGATTGATTAAAGAAGATACCATCTTCCATTTGTTTTATCCAAGGAAGAAGTTGAGTTCACCCATCATGCTCATCTTGAACTCGTCATGCATGATTTTGGCAAATTCATCACACATGTCTTGACAAGTCGAGCCAAATATAATGTCGTCGACATATATTTGAACGATGATGAGGTTTGAACTTTTCTTCTTGGTAAAAAGTGTGTTATCTACCATTCCCATTTTGTATTCATGTTTAATAAGAAAAGCTTTTAATCTATCATACCAAGCTTTGGGTGCTTGTTTAAGACCGTATAAAGCTTTCTTAAGTTTATAAACATGATCTGATTTTTCAAAGTCAATAAATCCTAGAGGTTGTGCCAGTATACCTCCTCAATTGATAAAAAACGTTCAGGGAATGCACTTTTTACATCCATTTGGAATCGACTTAAAATGAAGCCACAAAGCATATGGTATAGGTACTTTTATTGACTTAATTCTTTTAACTGGGGACATAAGTTTCATATAGGTCGATGCCCTCTTGTTGATTTTAGCCTTGGGAGCAACTTAACTAGCCTTTTTTCGAGAAACATACCGTTCTCGTCTAATTATTTCTAAAACAACCACTTAGTTTCCATAGATTGTTATTTTCCTAGGGTTATGGAAATAAACTTCCAAACGTTGTTAGCAATGGATTTATTTAATTCTTCTTACATGGTGACTATCCAACTTTCATTCGTTAAGGCTTAATTCACATTCTTAGGTTCTATAGTTGATATAAAACAAAAGAAGTTACTTTGTTTTTGGGCTTGTGACCTAAGGGTTCTTTGGTTAAGGTTTCATACATTTTCTAATGGATGGTCCCTAGACTCCTTAATATTAACTATTTCGTCAATCTCTAAAGTTTCATCCTTAATGTCATTTTCTAAGTTTTTCTTTTCGACAACCTTAATTGCTTCTTCTTCATCTAAGTCATCATCCACCAAGGGTGATGTCTTAAAGGGTGGAGGAGTTTCATCAAATGTCACGTTGAGTGATTCTTCATTTTTCCTAGTGTGTTTATTAAGGATAATGTAGGCTTTACTATTTCGGGAGTATCCTAAAAAGACCCCTTCATATGACTTTAGGTCAAACTTGGTAAGGTAGTCTTTAGTGTTTAAAATGAAGCACTTGCTTCCAAACACTCTAAAATAATCAAGAGTAGGTTTCCTACCTCTCAAGAGTTCGTTAGGTGTTTTTCCTAGGATGGCTCTAATTAGGATTCGATTGAGAATGTATGTTGAAGTATCTAAGGCATTACACCAAAAATTTTGTGGTAACGATTGCTCATTCAACATAGTCCTACTCATTTCTTGAAGTGTCCCATTTTTCCTTTCAACCACGCCATTTGATTGAGGAGTGCGTGGAGCCGAGAAGTTATGTGTAATTCTATTGGCATTACAAAACTCTCCAAATTGCACCTCATTATCAAATTCTATACCGTGGTCGGTTCTTATTGACAATATTGTACATCCTAATTGGTTTTAAATTTTATTACTAAATATTTCGGATTGATCAAAGGCTTCGGTTTTATCTTTAATGAATATAGTCCAAGTATACCTAAAGTAGTCATCTACTATGGAAATTAAGGTGTATCAGTTTCTCAGTAACTCCGGTATGCGGGATGGACCGAAGATTTCCATATGATGGAGTCTAAAGCATTCTAGTGTGGTGATTATATTTATTAGCTTTGTGACTAGCGTGAGCTTGTTTTCCAATTTGCAAGCATCACAAAAGTGTTGATCAAACTTAAGCTTAGACGTAAGTTTTAACTAATTCCTTAGACGCTAGCGAATTGAATGAGACAACATATTTGCGTGGAACTAATTTATTTCTCTTATGCCACAAACGTGGAGTTTTATCAATCGTTGCTAGACAAATTTGGTCTTTTGGCTTATTTCCTAATTTCATCACATATAAAACCTTTCTTCCTAATACCTCTACCTATGACCTTACCATCCTTAGTGATTTCACTATCATGTTCAGAGAAAGTCAATCTACACTTATTATCATATATTTGTCCTACACTTAGCAAGTTGAATCTTAAGTTATCTACATGTTCTACATTATCTATTTTGAGAGAGTCATTCGAAATCATACCTTTGCCAATAATGTTACCGCGAAGATTGCTACAAAAAATAACGTTACCTCTGTTGTATGCCTTGTATCTTGGAGGAAGAGCTTTCAGTTAACCATTATGTGTTTAGAGCATCGCTATCCTTTATCCACCTCTCGGGTTCAAGTCAATCCAAGGCATTTCTATTCTATTTAGACAAATAACTCAAACATTTGGTCCCCAATATCTCATGGGTCCAAAGTTGTTAGTGCTAAACATCCCTTGCATTTGATGCAATTGGTTAGGATGTGGAAATGGAAGACACATTTCCCATGGCATGTAACTTTGACGTTGGAAATTGTTCCAAGTTACAGGAAAACCATGAGGTTGGTTTTGTCGACCAACGTTCCTTTTTGGTTGCGGTGTCTTAGGACGAGGATAATTATTATTGACTCTTCTAGGTGGTGGAGTTTTTGATCTAAAATTAGGTTTTGAAAATCCAACTCTGGGTTTTAACGATGGCTTATAAAATCGTTTAACTTCATTATCACTAGCAACGGGAACTTTGACGTTGTTTGCCATTATATGTTTTGGTCTAGGACCCAAAATTGATTTTTGAAAAGAAACAGATTTTTCAAAAACTACTTTGGGGTCGTTTGGTCTTTAAGGGGGCCGCCCATGGTATTTAGGGGACTACCACCAGAGGATGTTTTTTGTGATTTCACAAATTTTATTTCCTTAGACTTGCTAGTTGATGTTTCGCATGAGTTAAACCCTAAACCTAATTTATATCCTGAGGGTTTTTAATTAGTTAACATTTCATTTAAGCAATGTGTCCTCTTTTCAAACTTGGTTAGTTTAAGGGCTTCCTTTTTAAGTTTTTCATTCTCAATTTTAAGCATATGACACATTACACATTCGAGATCAACTCCCTTGTTTTTCTCGAGTGTGAACAATTTATCTTTTAATTCTCTAAGCTTGTTTTCTAAGCTACTTCTAGTGGCTTTTAATCTTTTGTTTGAGTGATTATCTTTAAACTCATTTTGCATAGTTTATCATACTCATTATCTAAAACTAAATCATTTATTGATGAGTTTTCATCACTAAAGTAAGAGGATTCAGAACATACCTCATTTGATGCTTAAGCTATGAGACACGTCTCGTCTTTGACTTTCTCATCATCTTCTTCACCGTTATCGCTCCAAGAACCTCCGACGAACGCTCTTTGGTTCTTATCTTTTGGTGGTTTTGGACACTCTCCAATTAGCTTGATGTGGATAGCCGCATTCTATACATTTTATATCACCTTTACCGTTCTTGTCATCTCTGGCTTCTTTAGAATACGTCGTTTTGTCATGCCGAGGTTGTCTCACGGAATCTACCTCTTCTCTGGATGAATTCATGAAGTCTCTAACCGCTCATGGCGTACTTCTTTTTCTTCACTTTCGGAATTCAAACACTCCTCATCACTAGATTCGTTCTTAGCCTTTAAAGCAAGGAATTTTCTTTCTCCCTTAGCTTTGACTATTTCAGAATCTTTCTTGATGATCATCTCGTGAACTTTGAGATTCCCGATGAGTTCATCAAGTGACAGTGATGTTAAGTCTTTTGACTCTTCAATCGCCGTGACCTTTTCTCTCTATTTAGGATGTAGAGCCCTAAGAAACTTCCTAACATAATTCTTGCTAGAATAACCTTCATCAAGAGCTTTTAGACTAGTAATGATAGTATTAAATATAGCAAAAGCACTATCTATAGATTCGTCTTCAGAAATGACGAATTGTTCATATTGTTGTACCAAAAGGTTGATCTTGTTATCTTTGACTTGGTTATTACCTTGATGGGTGATTAACAAAGTTTTCCAAATTTCTTTTGCCGTATTACACATGAAAATTCGTTCATATTCTTTTCTTGGCAAAGCATTGTAAATAACTATAACAACCCACAATTTTCCACAATATTATTTTAAGGTAATATTCCACCTATTGTATTTAATACAACCATTTTCACAGATATTTTTTTATATCAATGTATTAGATATTTCATTCAATTATGTAACGTAACTTACATTTCCAAATAAACGAGCTCACGCACCTACCAACACCAACTCCATTAATGTTTATGTCAACTAAACATTGTAATATGTCAAGTAATACGTTCTAACATCCATTTTACTATGTACGTTATTTATTTAACGTACCATTTCAAAAACGTTTAACATAAAACGGATTTATCACGTTATGGTATTTATACCAAACCCTAACCTCATGTTTTTTACATGCACAAATACGTACTTACCTATAAGGTATACGTACAAGTTAATTTAAAATACATTTTCCCTCCATTTTTGCCAAACCCTACGTACCACTATTTAAAGCTAGGGTACAAGTTGATTATGCACAACATTCAAACTAAGCCATTTCCCTCCAAACTCTTATAAGCCATTCGTACCATCCTTTGTAGCATTTTTACAACTCTTCCATGCAACCAATTTGAGTTATTCTTTCCCTCCACTCCACCCCTCATGCTCGCTAACAAACCCAAAATGAAACCCTAACCAAAACCCTAACTAGTCGAACTAGCTACTAACCAAGCCAAGACCAAGTTGATTTCCTCCACCATGACTCGCCACCTTGTCATCACCTTGTCATCACCCTTTTACCACCATGTTGACACCTCACCACCACCTTGTCACCACCTTGTTACCACCTTTGTTATTCGAACCCCTCTTACCACCTTACACCTCTTTAAGCTAGAACCCTAGCTTCCATTAGTCACTACATCTTGCTATGGATGCAAGACTTAGCTATCTTAACTTCCTTATCCTATAAATACTCGAACACACACACATTTTCACAACACATAATTATATCAAACACTTTCACTTGTTCTTGATCTAGTTCTAGCCAAAGAAGAGAAAGAAAGGGTATAAGCCAAGGTAGAAACCAAGGTGTAAGATAGAAAGGTTCTTGATTCATCTCCAAGGGCTATTCAATCCATACCAAGCCATTTGAACCATCATAAGTCCTAGTGTTAGCCTTAAAATATGGTGACAAATACGGAATTACATTAGTTTATTTATAGCGTGACACATAGGGACAATAATGACAAGCTACGATAGTTATGTGTTACTAGGACTATAAATACCCCATCCATACTTCCATGAAGGGGTGAAGTTCACATTTGTAAAAGTGTATGTGTGTGTGTTTTCTCTAAAGCACACACACAACTTCCCATCTCTTATCTTTTCTCTCTAATAAACATGGATCAATTTCTTTTCCATTTTACCATACCTCCGGATCTCGTGTTATAAGGGTGAATCGTGATAACAATTGGCACCAGAGCATAGGGGGAATCCGTGTTGTTTATCTACTGATTATTGTGGTTAAATAAGCTCAAATTCGTGGGTTGGTTTGTTTATTTTTTTTGGTTAGAAAAAATATACATGAAAATCAAGATTTGATCTTTGTTTGTGGTTAAAAGTGTTAAAGATTTGTACTTTCGGGCTTAGATCTATCCCTTGCATCATTACTAGGTGGTTTTAACATCATTTCGTGGCTTTCAAGAATGGTTGATGATTATTTTTCTATCTGGTTTTTTGAACTCATGAAGGGGTGTTCTTGATTGCGTTTTGCCTCAAGACTGCGTTTTGGTCATTGCGTTTTGCTTATTGAAGACTGCATTTTGGTCACTGCGTTTTGGTCATTGCGTTTTGGTCATTGCGTTTTGCTTATTGAAGACTGCGTTTTGCCTCAAGTCTCTTGCGTTTTGCTTATTGAAGACTGCGTTTTGGTCACTGCGTTTTGGTCACTGCGTTTTGGTCATTGCGTTTTGCTTATTGAAGACTGCGTTTTGCCATTGCGTTTTGCCTCAAGTCTCTTGCGTTTTACTTGTTGAAGACTGCATTTTGCCTCATTGAAGACCATTTATATAGCAAATCTAAACGTTATGCTGCCCAAATCTCAACAAATCATTGCGTTTTGTCTCAAGAAGACTGCGTTTTGTCCATTGAAAACCCTTGTTTTGAAAACCTAATTTCCCGAAAAACCGCGAAGGTCGATCCGCGCATCAGGTGGGCATGTGACCGACTTTGGGCATATGACCGAATTTGGGAATATTATAATCAAAACAAGAACAACAAACAAACACCACAATCAAGAATCGAGACTCATAAGACACAATCAACCATAACAACACACCACACAAACAACAAATTAATCCTAAAACGATCCTGAAAAGATTCACTTAAATGACCAAAATGGTCGAGAATTCGGATTACGATGACATGTGATCACGGAGTTGATTTGGTATCCATTATTTGCAATTTCAGTTGGATTTCACAAAGGCGTCTAGCTTATTTCATAGCGTGAACTTTCTTCTATGTTCTAATCGATTGATGACTTGCTTGAATGTATACAGTTATGATTAAGACTTGGATTATCTAGTTTCCAGCGGTCAAGGGGTGGTTGGATGAAGACCTGGATAACTATCACTTAAAGGAGTTACGTTGTAGTACTCAGTGTCACAATTTTTTTTTTTGCAAGATATCGATGTGGTTAATTTCAAGAGGGTGTTTGTATTCTTATACTTTTGTTGGTTGGGTATTAAGGGTACTTAGAGATTTTCTTCTGCACCGTTCTTCAATCAACAATAGTGCAAGATTAAGTAACAAATTTGGGGGATTTTACTTCAGTTTCAAGTTTGGTATATCGGGTTTACTTCACTGTGATCACGGACAATAGCCTAAAGCATACGAGGGTTGGTATGTTAGCCAGACTATACAGAGTTTATAAGGTTGAGAATGTAATCAGCACTTCTCACAGATATTTTTTTTGCTATTACAAGACAAAGTTTACTTCACAGTCTATAAGCAAAATCTTCAAAGTTTCTTGATGACATTCAGTCACTTGACCCTTGATTTTACCAAGTGTTCTTGATTTCTTGCTTCATCTTACTCCTACGGTTTATGAGTCAAAAGTGTAATGATTCTTTTGTATATCAAGATTTGTGCTTATGACAAGAACTTCTCGAGTATATGAACGTACACGACAATGATGCTTCCGAGAGTTCGCAACCATCATGGGGGAAAATGTGTACATCCGGGACTTAATTGACTTTGATGTTACCATGTCAACTTCCAAGGGGAAGTAGTGTATACTACTTCACTAAGAATGGTTTGTGAAGTATTCTGCAAACATGAGAAGAACAAATGCTGATTTCTCGCATGCACCCCCGAACGAATATTCACTAAGGCCCTGATGACAGAAGCAGTGGTAGTTGGTATGGTTTGAACTTCTATAAAATTCCGACGTGCACTTGGATGATAAGTTGAGGATTGTTCAAGCTTACATCAATGTTTCAGAAATGGCTTTATGATTAGGGATGTTGGTTTGGGGGGAAGCTAATTCAGAAACTTCGCCAAAAAGGAGTCTATGAAGAAAGCTTTTCAAGACATGCTACATGAATTGAGGGGGAAGTTAATCCAACTTATGCATACTATAATGGTTCCTAGAAATGTTAAAGTCAAATGAAGATCCAAAGCTAGGAATACAAGTTTCTAGACCATGAGAACGCACAAGGACAACTTCAGCTTTGGAAGCGCTTTGGATGACTTTATTTAATTGTTTATTTTTTGTATCTTGTTAGGAAACATTGTATAGTATTCCGTATTATCGTCCACATTTGGAGGAAGATTGGTAGTCTTAAAAATATGGTGACAATCACCGAATTTCATTTGTTTATTTATAGCGTGACACATAGGGACTTTATAATAACAAGCTACGGATAGTTGTGGGTCCTAGGACTTTTATATAACCCCCTCCATAATTCATGGAGGGTGGGTCTGAAATTCAAAGTTGTTAAAGTGTTTGTGTGTGTGTTTTTCTCTAAGCACACACACAACTTCCCATCTCTTATCTTTTCTCTTTAATAAACATGGATCAATTTCTTTTCCATTTTACCATACCTCCGGATCTCATGTTATAAGGGTGAATCATGATAACACCTAGTAAGTCGTATAACTCGTTCAATAAGCTCTTGATGTGTTCTAGATCATTTATAAGCTTTAATTAAGCCACTTGTATAAGCTTTTGAACCATAAAACCATTCGTTTGATTTTCCTAAACCAAACGTGCCCTTTAAAGCTTAAAAGAAAATCGTTTTTGCATCCCTACAAGCTATAAGCTATAAGATGATCTCAAAAGCTATTCAAATAAGCTCTACTATCACTTTTATAAGCTTTGAAACAAACCCCGAAAGCTATAAGCTTTCAGCTTACGATTTCAAAACCAAACGCACCCTTGTTGGGCTAACGAGCCCATAAGCTCATTTTATAAGCTATAAGCTTGTTAAATCTACAAAACCAACTTATTTTAGCTTATTGTGATAAGCTAAAAGCTGCCAAATGAAATTGAATTCAAAAATACAAAGTATATGAAATTTGGACTAAAAATGCAAACCAAATAGTACTTTGAGGGGAAAACTTGCACATTTTGAAACTTGTATACTTTTTGGGCCAAAACTGTAAATGTTGATCCCACTTGAATAGATCTTGCTTAGCTGTTAATGCTTAGTTATATTGAATCAATCCAAGGTAACTATAACACAAACTTTTGATTATGAATAGTCAAATACGATGCGGGAATCTAGTCAATGTTAGTAAGAAGATTTCTAATGAAACAGTTAAAGAACCAAAGAGTAATAACATGATCTTACCAAACTTTCAAGCCTCAAATATCAAACGAACACTCTTATAGGGTTAGGGGTTTACAAAACCTTGAAGCTACGAATAACAAAGATGTATATCTAACATTATGCCCTAGGACATCCTTTTATACACCAAGGAGTCCTACAAGGCTTATAATACTTTCCTAAGTTATCATGATCTTCTAAACAAATAATGATTATACATATTTTTACAAAAAATATACTTAATACTTATCTTCTTAGTATTCTGTGCTCCAATTCAATTCTTTATCTCTTCTCTGATAAGGCCATTGATCTCTTCTTATCAATATCTTTCACAGCAGTTGTTAATCTTTTCAGCAGTTGTAACTGAGCACAAGCAGTAGTAAGTACTTTCACTAGCAGTACTAACTTTACTCTAGCAGTACTAAGTTACACTAACAGTAGTAACTTTTACACTAGCAGTAGTAACTACTTAGCATATTTTCAGTCTTCATCTCTGAGCAGTCTTAACTTTTATGACAGAGTAATTTTACTAACAGTATATTAATTACTACTTACGTAGTAACTAGCGTAGTAACATTATCTATCAGTACTAAACTACTTAGCATATTTTTATTTAGGTTTACTGAACATTACTAAGTTTGGCTTGACAACACTAATATATACTTGAGCAGTAGTAACTCTAATAATCATCTTGAAGTCTTTTAATCCCAACAATCCTCCCCTAAACTTGATGTTCATCTTTTGAATCTTTAAGTTTCTTCATTAAAAGTCTTCATCATCACCAGGAGGATGCATTCAAACACTTCAGGATTCTTTTGTTGTTTTAATAGAAGCTTGAGGAGTTGTTAACCATCTCTTTTTTTCTTTTTTTTTTTTTTTTAATCCAATGATCACAAAAACTTGATGCTTCTTGTTCAGCATATTTGTGATTGTTATTGGTGTTAGGGGATATTTCTTCTTTCAAACCCAACTTAAAGATTTGTAGAATTTTTAACACTTTACAAAGGGTCACTCTACAAGAATCAAACAGCTTCCAAATAGTCACTTTGTATCCTTGTAGACTTCTCCATACTTCATTCTTTATGTCAGGCTCAAACATTACTTCAAGTCACCCAATAACACTCTTTCATGCTCATCCTCTGGCTTTGTATTCTTATGTTAAGGCTTTGACATCTTCAGATGGTTTCTATTTTCTTCTCTTTCAATATTCTGACAGAATTCCTATTATTGAAGAGTAACTTTTTGAACTTCCATCAGCTCTTATCAATTGATAGTGCCCCATTATTCCTTTTTTAACAATCTTGTATTCAACAATCATTGGAGGTTTCCTGGCTAGAGATATAGAATCAATTGCTACCTCATCATCTTTAACTATCTCCATATGCTGTTTCAACCCTGCCTCTTCTTGATCATTATTCTCCTCAACTTCTACATGCTCATCAACCTTTTGCTTCTTAGCCTTTTTTTCCCCCCACATGGCCTTCTAACTCATTACCTGCTCTTTTAGTGTCTGCTTTCTTGCTCTGTATCTGCTTTAGCTTTCTTTGAGCCTTCCACAACATCTAAGTTCATATCCAAAAAGGTAGTCACTCTTTCATCTCCTTATCAAACAACTTCTGGATCTCATATAGCTTTTGCACTTCAATTGATATTGTTTGTATCCCACCATGTTTTTGAGATAGGTAGACATGAAGATTTTCTCTTTTGAGAGCTTTAGTTGTGGCTTTCTCTTTATTTCTTCTCTCTAAGCTTTTGCAAAGTGTTGCTTTCTTTCTGTTTATGAGTTCTACAAAATTATTTGATCTTTCTTAAATGGTTATCTCTTCCCAGTTCTTCGCTTGTATCCTCTGTAGCTAATTAAGTCTGCTCCATCATAGCTTGTGGTTATCTTATGATTCAATTAAAGCTATGTTGGCTTCTTCTTCCTTTTTCCTTGCAAGCCTCTCTTCTTCTACTAACTCAGCTTGCAATTCAGCATCAAATTTTCTGGCAAGCTCCTCATCAAATGCAATTTGATCTTTTCCTTTGAATTTCACTGTTACATGATGCCTTTTCCTTTGTCTTTGATTGATGGTTGTGCTGGAGAAACTATTGGTTTAGACACAAATACTTGCTCTTCTTGATCATGGAAGACAATTCCTTTTGCCTTTGGTCTTGTGACAGCAGGTGTAACAATTGTAGCAGCAGTAGTAACAGCTTTAGGCTTAGCTGCTTTGATTTCCATTAAGGTCTGAGCCAAAGTCTCCTCAACAGTTGTAGCACTGGCAGTAGTAATTACTTCAGCAGCACTAATTGGAATTAAACTTGTAATTGTAGTAGCAACACTAATAGGCTCTTTAGTCTCTACAACCACCTCATCACCTTCAAGGACTCCAGTATCAAACATCATATCTGCATCATTTCCTTCTTGAGTTTCATCAACCAAAGTTACATCAGCATCAGCATCAAGGTTAACAATTTTCCTTTCCTGTTTGGATGCATCCTCCTGAGCATCCAAACTCTCTTCAGAGGACTCAATTCTCCTTGAACTCCCAACTTTATATAACCTTCTAAGCCTATGTGATCTTGACTTTTTCTTCTTCTTAAGCTGCTTTACCCTTTGTTTTAAACCTTCAATCTCCTATGCTTGAGCAGTCTTTGAAGTCTCTAAATCAAAAACTCTTGACTATAATTGGGTACAAAGATTCATCAATTCAGACAGTTGCATTCTATCCTCACCACTTTGAGGTGGATCACAAGAAGGGGTAGTCTCAGTGATAGGCTCTGTAGGACCACTGTCCTTCCTTTGTTTTCTTCTTAGACTTTTTCTTTTGAGGCTTAGATGATGATGGTTGAGTAATAATGGGTGTGGAATGGGAATCAGTAGGAGCAGCTGAATCTTCACCCATGTCTTCTGGAGCTTGAACCATCATAGTTTGAAATAGAGGGGTGATTCTCCCAGAGAAACCTTTTCCTTCCCTCTTCATATTAGCAAAAATCTTCTTTGTATGGGAAGGTGTAACATAAATCCCTTTATGTTTGGACATTCCTTCAACTTGTTTGTCCAGGAACACTTGCACAAACCTTGGATACATAAGAAATTTAACCCCACCCTCCAAGTTCTTCATCATATTATCAAAAATGTACTTGGAAAAGTTAAATTTTTGGTTTGTAGCAAGACAGATGATAGCAGATGCCATAGTGCTACTAAATTCATTCCAAGCTGTAGTCTTAGCACTAAGGCATTGCAGAATTGTATGGATAAGAAATTTCCATTGGGATGAAAAATAAGCTTTATAGAATGTAAGCTTTTGTGTAAGATTTTCATACCCCATGAGTGTCAGCTGTTCAAAAATTACATCATTTGGCAGACATTCAGTCCCTTCAACATCTTCTAACATAAGATCACTTCTTACACTCTTCTCAGTGATGATCATCTTCTTTTTATCTACTAAGGCTTGTATCTGACGGTCCCCATTAACTGTCTTAGCCTTAGTAGTTGCCCAAAACTGTTTAATGCATGATTCATATACTGTAAGATTAACCGTTAACGCATATTTGATAGAACTTGCATTCAGAAAATCAATAATGCCTTCAAACCCATTACTTTCTTCGGGTTTCTCCAAAAACGCAACCAAATTGTGAGTTTCAGCAAACTTTGGGGTCGACATTGTGATGAGTTTTGATGATTAAAGATGAAATTGAGTTAGGGTTTTATGATTAGAGAGTATAGCAAAGTGTAAAATCGAATAAATGAGTGATTGAAACCCTTAATCGAAGTATTTATGAAATCACCCTCAATAGCATTAACTTAAACTGGCAGCATTAAGTTAAGTCTAACAGTATTAACTAACCTAGCTGTAGGAAGTTATGACTAGCAGCATTAACTTATGCCTGACAACAATAAGTAAATGCCTAGCAGCATAAACTAGTACTGGCAGCAGTAAGTTTAAGCTTAGCAGCAGTAACTTTGATATACCAGCATTAACTCCAATTTTATTCCAAAAAGCATTTCATCATGAATTTTGACTCTCACAAACTCTCTTTCTATTTTTGATCTCATAATATCTCTCATTTCCCTTTCTCACGAATTCACTCTATCTGTTTTTATATCACACAACTCTCTTTCTATTTTTCAGCTCACTATATCTCTCATTTATTTTTCTCACCAATTCACTCTATCTGTTTTTATATCAAAAATCAAGAAGCCCTTTCAGACAGTTCTTATACAAAAGTTCTATTAATTCCCTTTGTTTTATGCTGTATTCCCCACTTATAAGTGTGTTATACTCTTCGAGAGAGGTGGGATCATTAGATGTTTATGATGCAGCCTCAAACCTAATTGAGCTTTTTCAGCACCCTCAATTATGGTATCTTGGACCTTGGTACACTTAATTGAAAAGATTCATTAAGTGTTGCCAGGATTGGGTCCTATTTATGTTACTACTGTAATGCTTTGCTTTAAGCTAGAAGCAGTAGTGGAGCCCTCTTCATTCTGTCGGCCAATCCTTATGACCAATAAAATAAATCTCATTGGATACATGGGGAATAAGTCCACTAGACTGAGATATCTTAGTGGCCCTTTTGGCTTTCCTAGGTTTTTGAGTGTTTTTTAGTTAAGATAATGATGGAACAGTGATTGGTTTAAGATTAGGTAGTGAAGCTGGTGTGGATGATGTTGGTTTAGTGGGATTTTTGACCTATTTCACCCACTTCTGCTTGTAGTTATTGCAGCATTTCATATCATTTCAAGCATCCTTTGTGTTATATAGCTTCATAGTAAACACATAATAACCTCCTTAATTAATTACTTTAGGAGGTATGCATTCCACATTTTTGCAATCAGATATGTAATCTACAAAATTCTATGCCTTGGTGAGTAAATCAGCAAATCATTGTGATCAGTGTGAATCTTGATCACTTGAATTAATCTCTTCTCATATGAATCCCTGATGAAGTGATGTCTAATTTCAATGTGTTTAGTCTTTGAATGAAACACTAGATTCTTAACTATGCAGATTATGCTTTCATTGTCAATGAAAATCTTGGTGTTCATAAAGTTGTATCCATAATCAAGCAATTATTTGGATCCATAACACTGCTCGGATAGCATTTTGCAGCAAGCTAAAAATTCTTACTCTGCTTCAGTTAGTGGGGGGGAGTTCGGAAATATTTCTGCTTTTACATTGCCATGAATCAACCTTCTTCAAGAAATTGAAAACCTACTGTTCTGGATTTCTGTCTAAAGATCAGCACCAGCATAATCATATCAGAAAAACTAAGCCTCCAAGTCAATTGGTGAATCTTAGGATACCAAAGGCCCAATTAGGATGACCCTTTATATGTATCTTAATAAGATTCTCTTCTCATTCATAAAGATGTTGATGTCTTTGGTGTAAAATTAGACCCTTGCACATGCCACACAAACAACAACTTTATGTCAGGTCTAGAAGTGTTAGGTCCATCATGTTCAAATCATTGCATCTATTTAAATGAACATCACATCTGCAGCTTCTTTATCCTTTACGTAAAGCTTTGTTTGTCTCCATGGGATGTGCTTGCTGTCTTCATAGTTGGCAAAAATCAAACTCCCCCACCCCTCTTCAAATTTAAGCTTCTTATTTGTCTTGGCTATAAAGATTCCATCCATTTTTCTATTTTTACTGCAAACACCTAAGAAGGAGACAAAGTGAAGCTCCCCCATAGAACTATGTGGAACTCTCTTGGTGCTTATCTATTTAAATAGTACAATAACAGACTTTTTAGTAGACCCAAAGATGATGTCATCTACATATACCTGCACTAACAGGATATTACCTTTGTCCTTCTTGATAAACAAAGTCTTGTCTATAGTCCTTTCTAAATCTATTTTCCAATAAATAGGTAGATAAGGTCATACCAGGCTTAGGAGCTTGACTTTAAACCATATAAAGCTTTTTTCACATTGTAAACTTTGTTAGAGAACTCTGGATCATTCTACTACCTAGAGGTTGGCAACATTAACCACTTCTTAAATTGTGCCATACAAAAATTGCACATTACATCCATTTGAAAAACAATTGAAGTCATGAATAAGATAGGCTAGAATAGCTAATTGCTTCAATCCTAGCAACTGGAGCAAAAACTTTCTATCATAATCTTACCCTTCATCTAAGTGGTAACCCTGTGTACCAACTTGCCCTTGTTTCTCATCATAATACCTCTATCATCTCTTTTTGTTTTTTTGACACCTATTTAGTACTAATTTCCCTCTTGCAATGTGGTAAATCAACCAAAAGGTCCAAACTTTATGTACATTTAAATTGTAGCGAAGCCCATCTACATTGCTTCTATCAAGCTTAGATTGTCAAAGCTTGATCAATTTTTGGGTTCTTCTTGTGATAGAAAACAGAAACAAACAATTCCTAAAATCTTTATGGTTGATTTCTATGCCCTTAAAACTAAGCATTAACCATGTTCAGTCACTATCTTTGTTATTCTTACCGGTTTGAGGGGTGATGAGTTTTTCCATGATTTTTTTTCAGTGGATGATCCTTGTGAAATTCTTGTAGTTTGAATAGAATGATAGGCCCCAGTTGTAGCCAAAATGTTATGTCAGCCTCTGCACAAACTTCTTCATATTATCAGAATAGACAATTCTTTCAAATTAAGCATATTTGGAATCATCATTAAATTCTATTAGATATATTCTCATCACAGCATATCTTCTATCGTAGCAGTTATTAACAGTGCTTGAACCTAACAAGTAGTATTAATATTGTTAGTATTATTAATACTTTCATCATACTCTTGATTAACTCTTGGCTCCTCTGTATTTGGCACCTCACTCTCTTCATTCTCTGGATGTTTGCATTCATTTTTCCTCACTTCCTGTGGTTTTAACTTAAATCCAGCAATCAAGGAGTATCTTTGACTTTTTAGAGATTGATGATTAGATTTCAACATTGGTAGACAGTATATAGCTTCTTCCCTGCTTGACTGTATCAATGTTTTTCTTTGGTACCTGCATTACATTAGTTGATTCCCGTGAACTAATTGGCTTATAATTATAGGATATTGTTAGACATCTATATCAAAAAGCCATTTAGGTCCACTTCCTACAATATTAGGTGTGTCCTTACTAAACTTGACATGCATGTTCTCTTCTACTATCCTAGTTCTACTGTTAAATACCCTGAATGCTTTACTATTGGTAGAGTATCCTACAAAGAGCTCTTCATTAGCCTTTCCATCAAATTTACCTAGGTGATCTATGGTATTAAGGATTGTAACAGGACACCCAAATGGTCTCATGAAGCTTAAGGCATGTTTTTTACCTAGAAAAAGTTCATAAGGGTTCTTGTTGTGAGGCTGGAAACTAACACCTATTTTGTACATAACAAGCAGTATTAAAATTACTTCAGCCCAAAAGGGTAGCTAGTAACTTTAAATTCAAGATAGCTAGTTCCTAGTGCCTTTTTTAGTGTCTTATTTTTTCCTTTTTGATACTCTATTTTGTTTTGAAAGTCTAGCAACACTAAATTCATATTAATACCCTTCATTTCACAGAAGATTCATGACTTTTTTCTTGATTCAGTCCATTGGCACATCTAATTACTTTCACCTAGTCTATTAGATTTTCTATGAGTTATGAATGTTTTAAAGATGTAGGTCTGAATAGTTTCTTCTTAGTGGCTAAAAAGAAAACCCATTAACCTACTATAGTCATCTGTGCACACTTGGGATTTACATTCTGACTTCAGTACCGTTAGCTATATACTTAGTTCCCACAGTTCTAGTTAGTTAGTACTGACAGTACAAAATGTTAAGTATTGCTCAGATAGTTAGTACCGTTAGTATAAAATAGTTAGTACCGTTTAAGAGATATGCATGAGTTATTATAGGAAAAGATATGCATGATCTTTTACGCGTTTTGTAAGCCAAGATTAGGGTTTTCCTTGGTGTATAAAAGGAACCCTTACATAGATTGCGCAACTCAGTTCATTGTCAATCTCATAGTTAGCAATTAATACAAAAGCTTAGTTATCAATATTCATTGTTCTTCTTTGCATTATAAGTTAGATTTCCGCTATATCTTATTGTCGTTTGTTATCAATTTGTTTCTCCTGTAGTTTGTGTGAATTATTCATTTAGCTAAACCCTTAATTAAAGGTGTAAATCTATATTCAATATGGATTCCGATAAGTGGTATCAGAGCCTTGTAGAGTAACTACTGAGTAAGAAGAACAAAAACCAGTTATAAACCTTTTCTTACAAAGCAATTCAATGGCTGGATCAAGTAGTTGATATTCCACCACATCACAACACCAAACACAACAAACTCACTAACACTGTTTTAACCATCCAAAACTTCCTAGTCTCAAGGAATGGAGAATATGGACATATGTGGCCATGAAAAATGGGAACATTATTTGGCCCATACAGGAATTCCCTTCTGGGAAGTTATTCAAAAGAGGATATGGTCCCGTGAAGTGTGTCTCAATGATTAAATTGTTTATTAAAAGTTCTGCTCTCCTAGACTGCAGAAGAAATTTAGCCAGAGATAAGAGAAAGAAAAGAAGACCACTTTGTTATAACTTTACCAGACGATCATCTTGCTAAATTTCATAAAAATGATGATAGCTAAAGAGATGTGGGAAGCTAACAAATCTAGATTTGGGGACATTGATGAATAAAAGAAGGATGCATAAGAATTTCTAAAGCAACAGTTTGAAGGCTTATCTGTATCAAATCAGAAGGGCTACTTAAGGCTTTATGAAGGTTTCAGAGTCTTATGTGTCAACTAAGAGATTCATGGTGCAGGCGTCTCAACTGAAAGTTGCAAATCAGAAATACTTAGGTCTCTCCTTCTGCCTTGTCTTAAAGTTTCCTTTATATGAGGACCAAGTCCAGGAGTAGACAGTCTCAGTTGTTGATTGTATAATAATCTTCGAGCTTTGTGTCTTGATGTTAAAAGGCTCTACTACCTTCTTCCTCTAGCACAAGACATGTGGCATTCATTTCAGAGGAGCACTTGCAGTATTACTTGATGTTAGAACAGCTTATGGTGCTTCTATATCTTCTGGTCATATACTCACCAATATGAAACAGACTTCATCATACTCCTTACTTGTAAAAATCAATCCGTTGTCTACAATTAGATCATGAGGATCTGGAACAGCTTGATGAGTTTGATTTAGAAGAAATGGACTTGAAATGTTCAGGTAGCCATGATTTCCATGAGAATGAAGAAGTTCTACAAAAAGACAGGTAGAAAGCTACAATTTGATGTCAAGGAATGGCTTGTTTTGACAAAACAACAGTCGCGTGCATAAAGTTGTCACAAGACAGCGGCATTTTGCTAGAGGTGCAGATCTAAGGGAATGATTATAGTAGGAGGAGAGATACTGAACATCTGGGACTAAGGATAAAGAAAATGGGAGAGAAGATCTAGGTAAACAAGAGGAATCTAAAGCTTGGTGACTCTTTGATGGAGAAGGTGTTGAATTGACTGTCACTCAGAAGATAGATGAACAAGAAAAACTATGCTTTGATGGCTTGCAGCAGTTCAGGCTCAGACATCAGAGGTAACTTCTTGTTCCAAAGAATGTAAAGATTCTTATGCTAAACTTAAAAAATTGTTGATGAACAGATCATATGGTTGGAACAACTTGGATGATGCAATATAATATACAGGCATATACTCAAGCTTTAAAGAAAGTTGAAGCACAAATAGTTTGGTTAGGAGGAGGAAAAGATAAGGTTATGGAAAATTGATAGATGATTAAAAACTGATGCTGTCTAACATACCCATAAGAAAATATGGAGAAGCTTGAAAAAGAAAAAGAAGATTTAAACACTAAAGTAGAAAAATGGCACAACTCTTTCTAAAAATCTTAATATTTTGCTAAATTGTTAGATGAGTGTAAGGATAAGATTGGAGCTTGGTTATGGGGTATCAAATGGAATTAAAAGTATTTTAAGTATGAAATGAAGTTTTCAAGTGTGTTTGTTAGTAGGACAAGTGAGATCATGGAGTCATGTGAATGAATAGACTATGCAGAGGGGGTTGAATGTTGTTCACCTTTCATTGATAGGGATCTAAATCCTTCTAGCCTGATAAAGAAATAGATGACTCACAATTTACATATGGTCCAAAGCAATATAAACCTAGTGAATCTGATGCTAGAAGCAGTGACTTTAATTCTTGTGAATCAAATTGTAGCGAAGAAACACATGAATCTATACCTGTACCAGTTGTCAATGAACCCAAAGTAGTAAGTGAACCTAAAGTTTGGTCTGATGCTTTCCTATCAGTGGAGGGTTAATGAATCACTAGTGAAAAGATGAACATGTGTTATACCCTCAAAAGACAGGAAACACCTATGTTTTGCTTTTATTAATACTAGTTAAGCATGGTAAAAACTCGTAGGCAAATGTTATAGAAACAAAACACATGTAGTCAGGAGTTAAACATGACAAAAGGATTGTAGTGGTTTTTATAATGTCTAAAAAAAATGGGTTTGGATTTGCGGATATACAAAAATGGCATGTTTTTTATGTGGGAAGTTTTAGCATTTATTAGATATTGTGATTTTCATGAGGAAAAAGGATGGGCTAAACTAGCTGAATTAAACCCCTAGTGCGTGAGCTAGTTAAGGGGCGACTAGTCAAAGGGAGATTAGCGCCTAGTTGGAAATAATGTGCAAAGAGTGAATCATCAAAACCAATTTGTTCCAAAAGCAGTACTAACTAGAACTGGAAAAATTCTAGTTAATACTGCTAGAACTAGCGGTACTAACACTGTTAATACCGCTAGGCATAATTTTAACAGACAGACAGTACCAACTAATGCTGCTAGGAAAGTTAATACTGTTAAGCCTATTGTGAATAATGCTAGACCAAAAGCTGGCTTTCATAAATCTGTTTCACCTTTTAGAAAGTCATTTAATAGAACAACAACACTTAGAACAAATTTTTCAAAACAAAAGGTTAATACTGCTGAGGTAAATGCAGTTAGTGTTGTTAAGGGAAAAAGGGAAACTGCTGTTAAGCCCTCAGCAGGTTGTAATTGGAGACCAAAAAGAACCCAATATTTTTTATGGCACAAGTCTCCAAAAAATACATGGTGGGATCAAGTCTAAGAAAATGTAAGATTATACTACTTTCTAAGATCCACTAGGCAGACTCAAGCCCAAATAGGCTTGGGTCCTTAAGAGAATCTAATCTCTTTTATTTGATGTGCAGGATTATCCACACAAAACTTTTCAGAACAAAGGGATTGTTGATAGTGGATGTTCCAGGCACATGACTGGAAACAAGGCCTACCTTACTGAATATCAAGACTTTAATGGTGGCCCTATTTCTTTTAGAGGAAGTAAAGGTTACATAACTGGTAAAGGTAAAATAAAAACAGGAAAGTTAGATTTTGAGGATGTGTGCTTTGTGAAAGAACTACAACATTTTAATCTCTTTTCTGTGTCACAAATCTGTGACAAGAAGAACAAAGTTCTCTTCACTGACTCTGAATGTCTTGTTTTGTCTCCTAAATTTAAGTTACCTGATCCAAATCAAGTCTTATTTAGAATCCTCAAACAAAACAATATGTACAGTTTCCCTTTAGAGAACCTTGTTCCTTCTGGAGGTTTAGCTTGTTTGATTGCAAAAGCCACAATTGATGAATCTAACAAATGGCATAGGAAGTTGGGTCATGTTAACTTTAAAAACATAAACAAACTTGTAAAGGGAAACCTTATAAGAGGTTTGCCTTCAAAGATTTTTCAAAATGACCACACTTGTGTTGCTTGTCAGAAAGGAAAGCAACACAAGGCTTCCTGTAAGTCCAAATCAGTGAGCTCTATTAGTCAGCCCTTACACCTTTTGCATATGGATTTATTTGGACCTACATCTGTAAGGAGCTTAAACCATAAGACTTATTGTCGGGTTATCACTGATGATTTTAGCAGGTTTAGTTGGATGTTCTTCTTAAGAACTAAGGATGAAACTAGTGGAATCCTTAAGGACTTTATAAGACAAATTAAGAACTAATTAAATCAAAAAGTTAAAACTATTAGATGTGATAATGGTACAGAATTTAAGAACAGGGATTTTATTGAATTCTGTGGGTCAAAAGGGATCAAGAGGGAATACAGTAATGCCAGAACTCCACAACAAAATGGAGTTGCTGAAAGAAAGAATAGGACCCTTATTGAGGCTGCTAGAACTATGCTAGCAGATTCATTTTTACCTAACACTTTTTGGGCTGAAGCAGTTAGTACTGCTTGTTATGTTCTTAATAGGGTATTAGTGACCAAGCCTCAAAATAAGACACCTTATGAACTTATAACTGGTAAAATACCAATCATAAGCTATATAAGACCTTTTGGGTGCCATGTGACCATCTTGAATACCATTGACCACCTGGGCAAGTTTGATGGGAAATCAGATGAAGGGTTTTTAGTTGGGTATTCTCTACAAAGCAAGGCTTTTAGGGTATACAATTTAGAAACCAAGAGAGTTGAAGAAAACCTGCACATAACCTTTTTAGAAAATAAACCAAATGTTGCAGGGAAAGGACCAACTTGGCTGTTTGATCTTGATTATTTAACTGATTCAATGAATTATCAACCTGTGAGATCAGAGAATCAAGCTAACAAACATGCAGGTCCAAGAAGCTAATCATAATGCAGGTACAGAAGATAATATTGATGCAGGTGATTCTGAAATAGAAGCTGAATCTGCTCAGGACTACTTTGTACTGCCAATATGGTCTTCTTATACTTCAACAGTCAAGAGCTCAAAAGCAAAGAATGCAGGTGAAGAACCTAACAAACATCCTGATTTAAAGACAGATGAGAAGCCAGTAGATAAGGAGGATCAAGTCTTTTTGGATGAGCTTGAAAGACTTAAAAGACAAGAACAGGATGCTAATGATGCAGCTGAAGCTCTCAGGAAGGAGTTTGCCCAAGATACTGAGGATTTGCTTCTTCAAGCAGGAGCTGCTAAAGCTAGCAGTACTAACATAGTTAATACTGCTAGCACACCAGTTTGTATTACCAGTCCTTATGGTGGACTATCCTTTACTGATCTAACCAATACTGACCAAGATGATTCAGAAATACCTGCTCTTGAGGAAATTTATAATAATCCTATTGATGGAATTTTTACCAATGCATTTTATGATGATGAGGGTGCAGTGGCTGACTTCACAAATTTAGAAACTATTGTGAATATCAGTCCTATTCCCACATTAAGGATTAACTCTATTCATCCTTCGACTCTAATTCTTGGAGATCCAAAATCAACAGTTCAAACAAGGAGCAAAGTGACCAAAAGTTCTAGAGCCCATGCTTTTGTAAGTTATATTCAAAATCAAAGGAGAAATAATCATAAGGACTTCTAGCATTGTTTATTTTCTTGTTTCTTGTCTCAAAATAAACCCAAGAAGATCTCTAAAGCACTTGAAGATGAAAGTTAGGTTGATGCTATGCAGGAAGAACTGTTGCAATTTAAGATTCAAAAAGTTTGGACTCTTGTAGATTTGCCTTATGGGAAGAAGGCAATTGGAACAAAATGGGTTTACAGAAATAAGAAGGATGAAAGAGGTGTTGTGGTTAGAAATAAGGCAAGTTACCTTTCCACAGGGACATTTGTTCCTCAACCAATGTCACTACGGTGATTTCCATGTTAACGTATTGATATCATGAGCTTAGGGCAAAAATACTGTTTTTCATGATAATTGTATGTGTTGCAATTATTACCACTTATGATAACTTGTATTCGATTATTACTATGATAATTGAGGAGGTCTATGTGTCACAACCTCTAGTTTTGTAGATCCTAAGTATCCTAAGAAGGTCTACAAAGTAGTAAAAGCTCTCTATGGTTTACACCAAGCTCCTAGAGCCTGGTATGCTACTTTATCTACTTTCTTGTTGAAGAATGGATACAGAAGAGGAACAATTGACAAGACTCTTTTCATTAAGAAGGACAAACATGATATCATATAAAATAATTTTCATTATGTGGATTATAATATTTTGGTTTTACAAGAGATCTGGTGTGATGAATTGACGGCATTAATGAAGATAGATTTCAGATTGAGCTCTATAGAGAGCTCACCATCTTTCTGGATACAAGTCAAACAGAAAGAAGATGGTAACTTTTATAAGTCAGAAAATAAGTTTCAGAAATCCTGAAGAAGTTTGATTTTGTCAGTGTAAAGACTGCTAGTACACCAATTGAGACCCATAAGCCTTTAGTCAAGGATGAGGAAACTAGTGATGTGGATGTACACCCTTATAGATCCATGATTGGCTCTTTAATGTACTTGACTGCTTCAAGTCTGATATTATGTTTGTATCTGTGCTTGGTTCTAGGATTCAGGTCACTCCAAGACCTCCATCTAAATGCTGTAAAGGAGAAACTTTAGGTATCTAAAGGTAAACCCAAACTGGGCCCTTTTGTATCCTAGAGTGTCCTCATTGCCCTGGAAGCCTACACATATAGTGACTATTCTGGAGCAAATCTTGACTAGGAAATCTACACAGAGGTTTGTCAATTTCTTGGTAAAGGAGACTTATTTTCTTGGCAATGCAAAAATTACAATTATGGCTCTTCAAGCTATAGGATGCAGAATATGATGCTGCTGGCACAATTGCTAGTGGGCAGTTTGTGGAATCAAATCAAATGCTTAGACAATGTTCAATTTCAGAACACAAAGATCTACATTGATAATGAAAATACTAATGCATGTAAAGAAACCATACTTTCACTCCAAAACAAAGCATATTGCAATTAGGCACCACCTTCATAAGGATGCATATGAGAAGAAACATATCCCGGAGCTAAAAATAACACATTGATGACAATGTAGATTATCACTTACAAGGCATTTAATGTAGCAGGTTTTTCAGTTCTTGGTTGTTACTAATGTGGAATTGATTCAATCCATAAGCTGCATTAGTTAAGGGGAGGAAAATGGCTGTGTTGTACAGTTTGTATGTTATGCACAAAGAAGGATTCTGGTAATGGTGATGATTTACATGGAGTTATTTGGGATATAAAGAGTCATTACAGAGAGATATAGACGGTACTAAAGCACTCTTATTGCCGAACTTGTTGAAGTCTTGTTTAACAAAAGTTAGTACCGACAGTGCAATTTTTGTACCGATGGGCAAAGTTAGTACCGCTACAGAGCCGTTGGAGAAAATACCGCCAAGGGTCTAAAGTGTAACTTGTAACGGTTTCTTCGCTCTTAGGTTTATTTAACCTATATAAACCCATCTCAATTGCAAAATTCACTCACGTAATCTCTCTCAATTACTCTCCTTCTTCAAACCCTAATCTCTCACTCACCGACGATCACAAATTCTACAACCATGGCTGTTCTTGAATCGTGCCCTAAACACAATATGGTAGCTTATCTAGAGAAGACTGATGGAAATGCAGAGTTTCATGAGATTATTGACTTTCTTACACGAAGCTCTATTCACTATGCTCTCACTGTAAGTCCTGTAATCTCTACTACGTTTGTTGAACAGTTTTGGACATCTGCTAAGTCCCAAACAATCAATAATGTTAGATATATTAATGCCAAAGTAGCTGGCAAGCCTGTAACTATCTCTGAAGCATCCATACGAAGTGATCTTCATTTTAATGATGTTGATGGGATAGATTCTCTGAATAATCAGGCCATATTTGATGCTATTAAGCTCATGGGGTATGAGGGGGATTTAACTGTCCTAACATTTAACAAAGCACTGTTTTCACCCCAATGGAAATTTCTATTTCATACCCTAAATCACTGCCTAAGTTCAAAAAGTACTTCTTGGGATCAGATTCCCACTAATATTGCCACTGCAGTGATTTGCTTGACCTCTAATCAAAAGTTTAATTTTTCTAATTAATTATGATGTGATGCTCGACACTTGGGATGCAACCCAAAAAGTTTGTCAAGTATCCCAAGATTTTATTCAAACTTTTTTTTCTAACCCTTATAAAAAGTGGTGCAGTGCCTCATTAGACCACTTTACCATCCATGCTTTGTCTAATAAAGTTCTCTTTTATGGTCAAAAAGGGAAAACATTTTTCAAGGAAAGTCACACCCCTGTTTCCTAACATGTTGGTTCATCCAACAGAGGATGAGGGTGAAGGGTCAGCAAGACCATCTGAACCACAACCTACACCCTCTCCTCCTCACCCAAATGAAGCCTATGTTGAGCCTCAGTCTGACCCATCACCTGGACCTTCACCCACTAATACTATTCTTTACCATTCCGAAGTTCTGGTGGAAAACTTGGAAGTCAGTCATCCAGTGAAAAATCTATTTCAAGGAGTGAGGGTGGCTTGACTCTCCAAAGTGTCTATGATCTCTATCTTTTATTATGTACACAGGTTATAGCTCAACCTGTAGAAATTAAATCTTTGAAGGAACAAGTCAAGAAGTTGAAAAAGCAAGCCAGGCCTTTCATTCTTCATCATAAAGATTGGCTCGGGACTGTTAAGAGAAAGAACCAAAACAAGAAGAAGGTATTGAAGACATCAAAGAGGAGGAGTGTATTCAAACAAAGGAGGAAAACTGTTAAATCTTCTAAAGGTGCACCTACAGTACCTATAAACACTGAATGGGATGATTTGTTTTTTTTTTTTTTTTTTTTTTTTTTTTTTTTTTTTTTTTTTTTTTTTTTTTTTTTTTTTTTTTTTTTTTTTGGACATGGACCATGATGACACAATAGACTCCTCCTTTTGCCCAGATGAAGGAAGACAGATATAGTTGATAAACAGGGAGAAAGTTCTGCTTAGTAACAAAGTACTGATAGGCAAGTTGAAGGTACTGGCATGCCAAAAGTTAGTACCGCCAGAACCAAACTTAGTACCCGACAAGGTAAAGAAGGTACTGTCTGAGCCCAGACCAAGAGAAAGTACTCTTCATCAGCTCCACAAACACGCAAGACCTACTCCAACAACCTTTGAAGAATGATGAAAACAATTGCTCAGCTCTTCTAAACATGATTCAAGCTAAGCATTTCAAAAGAAAAAGGAAAAAGGAGTAAAAATCAGAAATGCTGAGATACCAAGACACTTCAACAAGATCCAATATTAAACATTGAATCCTCTCCAACATTGATCCAAATATAAAGGCAAAAAAGGATTGAAAAAGATAAAGGAATCTATACTGAATCGAAGAAAGTTTCTGAAGATAAAAAGAAGTTTGATCAGATTGCTCATGATGAAGAGGTGGCTAGAAAAATACAAGAGGAATGGGAAGCTGAAGAAGAGAGAAAAAGGCTAACTGAGGAGGAAGCAACTAAGACTGCACTCTCTAATGAATATGACTTTATTCAAGCAAGAATTGAAGCTGACAGACTTCTAGCTGAAAGAGTACAAGAAGCAGAGAGAGAACAGTTCACAGTGGAAGAGAGCAAAATTTCTTCATGCTAACTATAGCTAAAACAAAAAGAATCTTTCTCACAAAGATCTGAAGCAATTAGAAGACAAACCTCCCACAAAGAAACAGTTAGAATCAAATGAAGACTTATTTGAAACATGTTTGAAACACGAAGCGATGCGGTGATTTGAAGACCAAAAGCTTTGATGAAATAAAGGCTTTGTATGAAAAAGTAAAGAGGTTTGATGATAGTTTCATTACTATTGGTTCTACTGAAAATGAAAGAAAGATTAAGGAAATGAATGAAGGAGCAATGATCCAACAAAAAAGAAGAAGATTTCAATGAAGAAGTCTCAGCTAAATACCCAAAGCAAGATGAAGCAAGCAGGTACAAATGAAGAGAAAAGGTGGTCATCATGAAATGATATAGCTATTAAAAGGAAAAGACCACAACCAGATGTTGATAGTGATGAGGAACACAGAAGATGTCTAAAGATTGTTACTTTTGAAGGTACCATAGATAGTGAAATAATGGAGACAAAATCATTTATTTCCAGGTTGGACAAGGTTTCATCACCAGAGGGGGATTACCTTATTGTCTACAGAGTCAATGGAAATTTCAGGGCATTCAACTATCTAATGAAGGTACTTCATATTTTTGATAGACAAGATCCGTTTCACTTATATGATTAGGTAATAAAGCAGTACTCAGAAAGCACACCAGAAGGTATATAGTTGATTCTTTGGGGAGACTTGAAGATTATGATGGAATCCTCAATAGAAGTAACTGATCAAAGGTGTATTTCTAGAATGAATCAACAAGATTGAGAGATGTCACTTGAGACTATATGAGGCTCGTGGAGTTTGCATACTAGAGTTTAAGGGTGAACATCATTCACATGCTGAGTTGTAGAAGAAAAATATCCTCACTCCAAGTGAATTGCTGCAAAGAATGCTTGATTAGGATTAGAAGTTAGGTTAGAAAGTACAGTTGCAATTAGATTTGATAAGTTCATTAAAGCAATAGCTTAATGAAGATAAGATGAAAATGGAATTAGAAGGTTTGAGTGAAGGCTAACCACCACACAACAAAGGTCATCAGTTCACCATGCTTAATAGGCATAAAACATGGCTATTCCATAAGCAAAGCTTGTGGTAAAGACTTCCTCAAATCCGTGTGTTAACAATTTACCAAAAAATATATAGGGTTCCTCAACTCACCTTGCTTCATGGTAAGAGTTGGCTAGTCCAGGAACAACATGTACTTGGTAAAGACTACTCAAATCTGTTGATAACTGATATTTCCTAAAAACTATAGGTTTTAGTCAATGCACCATGTTATGGCAATGAAGCATTGACTATCCAGAAAGCAAACCGTATTTGGTAAAAGACAAGTCTAATTTCCGTTGATGGGTGACAGTTTACTCAAAACCAGTATCGTAATTAAACTCACCATAATTTGGCAATAAAGAGTTTACTACCCAGAGCAACGGCTACTGGTAAAAGTAATATCAAATCCGTTTATGGCTAGCTATGTTTGCAAAAAACTATAAAGCCATCTTAGATGGATTGTTGCTAAAAAGATGTTGCTAGTAGACTCATGTTGTAGAAGATATCAAAAGATTTCAAAGAAACTTTAAAGATTAGCTCAAGATTGTCAGAGTGATTTAAAAAAAAAGTGAATACCATCCTCCATGTCAGTTATAAAGAATCTCACCAAAGAACATGAAGTTTAAACAAAGTTCAACAATCAAGTTTAGGGGAGTAATTGTTTAAATTATACATACCTGATTAGTACCGTTAGCTACTACATAAGTACCAGTAGTCTATTATAAGACAGTACAAAATGTTAAGAACTGCTCAGATAGTTAGTACGTTAGTATAAAAATTAGTTAGTACTATTTAAGAGATATGCAATGATTTATTATAGAAAAGATATGCATGATCTTTGCGCGTTTTTAAGCCAAGATTAGGGTTTTCCTTGGTGTATAAAGGAACCCTTATGGCATATTAGAGATATCAGTTCCTTGTGAATTCTCATAGTTAGTCAATTAATACAAAAGCCTTATTATCAATATTTCCATTGTTCTATCTTTGCATTATAAAAAAAAAAGTTTTTTAGATTCTGCATAACTAAAGTTCTTAATCTTGTTTCTCTTGTATTTGTGTGGAATCTATTCATATTTAGCTACAACCCTTGACAAGGTAGTAAGATTCTATATCAAAGGGATCAATACAAAAGTACGAGCCAAACAAATCCATATGCAACATTTTGTAAAGGTTGGCTGATTGACTTACAGTCTTGGTCTTACAAAGGCTTTAATGTTGCTTTCACTTCAGACAAGCAACACATGTATGATTATTTTCAAAAATCTTTGAAGGTAAAGCTTTTACAAGGTTTCTCCTCACTAGTTTGTTCATATTATTGAAATTTATATGACCAAGCCTCCTATGCCAAAGATTAGATTCATCTAATGTAGCCTTTTTAAAGAGACAAGTTAGACCTCCTGAAGGAACAATATTCTTTAAATCAACACTGTACATGTTATCTTTTCTAGGAACTCTAAGCAAGACATGATTTTCATCAAGTAGCTTAAAGTCAGGAGACAAAACAACACATTCAGTGTCTGTAAAAAGAACACTGTTTTTCTTGTCACACATTTGTGAGACACTAAAAAGGTTAAACTTAAGCTCCTTAACAAAGTACACATCTTCAAAATCTAATTTACATGTACTGATTTTACCTTTACCAGTGATTCTACCTCCTTTGGGATCTCCTCCAAAGGCAACAAATCCACCATTAATTTCTTCATAATCTGAGAGGTAGGACTTGTTTCCAGTCATGTGCCTAGAGCATCCACTATCAATTACTCCTTTTTCTTGCAATTCTAGCTGTGGATTGCCCTGTACAAAAAGTAAGAGAATCAGGCTCTCTTGGGGACCCAAGCCATTACAGACTTGGATCTGCCTTGTGCATCAACATAGTCAAATCTTTTAAAGTTCATTGATGCACCATTGTGTCTGGAGACATGGTCTAAAACTTTTTGCTTTGGTCTCCAAACCCAACATGCTGAGGCCTTAACAACATTAGCCTCATTTCCCTTATTATCACTTACTACTGCTTTTGACCTAACAGTAGTAACATTTCTTCTAACAGTATTAACTTTTTCATTTAAATTACTGTTCTTATTTGTTGTAAACTTGTTAAAGGGCCTTCTAACATGTGAATGTGCTCTATTAAAAACATTTGATACTGTCCTTGCACTATTTACTATTGGTCTTAGGTAGGCAGTATTAATTGGTCTGGCAGTATTAACTGATACTGCTGCTTTTGAAGAGTTTTGCCTAGCAGTATTAAGTGTTTTATGGCCAGATTTCATTAAGACTGCTTTTGGAACAAAATTTCCTTTTGGATGAGGGTGAGTCAATCTTTGAGAATTTTGGTGATTCACCCTACTAGCATTGTTCCATACAGGTTTTTCCACCATTTTCTTTTCATAAAAATCACAATCTTTGATTAAATGGTTAAAACTGCCACACACATAGCAAGCTTTATTTTTAAACTCAAAATTACTTCCTAATTTCTGAGTCATCAAATTATTCCAGTTTCTCTTATTACCTCTAGGACTTGGACTGTTTTTTCTAGGGTATTTAGCTTGCTTATTATTCTCTACCTTCTCTACAGACTCCCTAGGTATTTTCACATGCTCATTAGATTTAACAAATTCTACTTTAGCAAAACTAGGTTTTCTCTGTTTAGACTTAAACTCAGTCTCATTCTCATCCTCACTGTCAGATATCCAGTCTTCAATAAGTGGTTCACTAACAGACTTAGGTTTTGACTCACTAGTCTTAACTTTACTAGTTGCAACTGCAGGCACACTAGTTATTGACTCACTAAAAACATATTCTTCCTTATCAACAAGTACCAAATTAGGTTTAGGGGGGATGAAGTTCCCAGTATAGGGAGGTGGAACTGCATGATACCTGACTCTGGCTATTCTTACTCCTTTTTATATATAAATAGGTATAAACATATATAAATATATAACAACGATCAGGATCCACAAAATCAATGAAACCGGAAGTAGTATAGAGTGTCTCCGGGTCGTTATGTCCCAACGAGGCTTAAATGGAAAATCGAATGACGGATTGATGATTGATGTTTGAATATGACAAAGGTATGATTGGTTTTCTATTTCTACAAGTTAAATATGCAAAAATGATTAAATAAAACCTAAAAACGAAAGCTATATAACTTAAAACCTAAAACGGGCACGAAAAACGAGGGCTAAAAACCTAAATTTTTTATAAAAATTACACTAAGTGGAGAAAAAGTGCAAAAATTTAACAAAATTAAAAACCCCAAATTTTATCTAATGGTTAAAGCTTAATCAAACTAATTAAAACTAAACCTAACTAATAATTAAACTAAAACTAACAAGGACTAACAATGGACTAACGACAGGGACTATTTGTGACAAAAGACCAAAATAATTTTTTTCCTACCCTGAACGCCAATCCCGATTTTAGTCCAAGTCCCCAAAAAGTGCTGATTTTAAAAAGTCGTTTTTAGCCAAAACACGAAAGTTGTTCACAACATGTTTTTAAACAACTTTAATAAAGACACCTTGCGAAAATAAGCACTTTATAAGCTCCAAAAAGCCAATTTAGCTGTTGATTGCAGAAAGTAAGCTAGAATTGCTTAAACTTTTGGTTTTTGGTATTTTGGACACTACAAACTCAAAATAAGCTCAAATTCAAAAAGGAGAGATGTTTTGGAAAGATTATATGTTGCTTAATCTGATTCCAAAAGCTTTTTCAACCAAACACAACTTAACTTAACTCAATTTGCATCAAAAAGTAGTAAACTCTAACTTTTTTATAAATAAGCCACTGAAATAAGCACAATAAGCACAAATGACTACACTACTATTTTTTGGATTTTAATGAAAATAAGCACTTTTAGATGTAGTTTTTTAGTGCAAGTAGTATTTAAAATAGTTTTAAGTGTTTTTAAAGTTTTTCATGTACTTTTGATCCAATTTTAATGAAAATCCAGTGAAGTTTATTGACTTGTGTTCTAAGTATCAAGTTTTCTTAAAATCTTTTAAGTTCTCATTTAAGCTAGTCTATAATTCTTGTTCTAAAACATCACTCAAAAAAAAACTAAAAAGAGCAAAGGTACTGTTGAGCAAAGCAAGGAAGAATGAGCTGAATTGGATGGCTTATTGGGGTAAAGCTTAGTTAAGCTTAATTATAAGCTGGGTAGGAGATTTAGAGCTTATTTAGGTCTTCACAAGATCCTTTTTGTGAAAAGGATCAAAGGTAAATTTCTTTCAAATTTATGCTAATTACTGTAGCACAGCCTTATTTAGCTTAATTTTTCACTTATTTGACTATTATGCTTATTAGTGGTGTAAGTTTGCTTGTTAGATGCATTTCATTCATTATATTCATTTTAGTCTTTGAAATCTGTCCTAAAAAGCACTTATGTCCTAGCTTATTGCATTAATTCAAGTCTATTCCTTGAGTCTTTTTAACTTTTAGTGTTCAATAATGCTTAAAAATCATTAGTGTGTCTAAAAATTGCAGTAACTTAGTCTTACTAAGTTTTTAAAATCAATTTTCAAAACTAAGGGTGTGTTTTTGGGATAACATTTAAAACGGGTCAAAATGGTTTGGTTTGGGGTATGGTCGTCAATAGATTATTTAGAATATTAAGCTTGTTTGAACTGTTTTCAAAAGTTTTAAAGCTTCAAAATTGAATTTCAAAGGTTTTCTATACCATTCTTTAAACTGTGGAATTATAAACACCCACAATGCTTATTTAGTTAAGCACTTGTTAGTTTTGAGTTTAAGTTTCTAAAAGGTGTGTGTTTTGTGGTGTTTAAACCAAGCTTCAAACCCCTTGTTCTTTTGACTTGTTAAGCAAAACACCCAATCTTTTAAGTAAGATTTTAAAAAAGAAGCCAAGCCTTTTTCACCTACAAAATTCAGCTTGTTTAATGATTTCAAAGCTAAAAATTGGTGCACAACTCCAAAAATCTAGGGTACTAAATCTATTTTAGCTTATCTTTTGAATTTGAGCTTATTTGACAGCTTTTAACAAGCTGTCAAATAAGCCCCTAGTTTTAAGCTTTAATCTCCCCTGGTGCAAAGGGGAGATTTTAAGCTTCTAGTTCTTAAGCTTTTAGTGTTCTTAAGCCCAAACCTCTGGTTAGTTTCAAGAGCACCTATAAGCTCTTGATATAAGCCCCGTTTAGTTTCAGCTTTAAAAAGCTCATTTGTTGGCTTAATTTTTTTAACCCAAACTTGGCTTTGACTGTTTTTTTCATGACTTAAGGTATAGGGATTGCTTAAATTTTTCCATTTTTGGCTTATTCAGCTTATTCTAAAGCTCCTTTGTGTCTTAAATAGCTTATTAAATTAGTTAGTTAGTTGTTAAGCTTGTTTGGTCTTTTTCTTAGCTTATTTAGAGTCCACAGCTTAGTGCTTTTTAGCTTTTAAGCTTTGTTCTAGTTTCTGTCATCATAAGCTCTCAACAGCACATTAGTCTTACTTTTTAGATTGTAGAGCTATCTAAGTTAGTTTAGACCATCCTTAGCTTATTTTGTCTTTGTCTTAGCTTATTTCGACCAAAAGCCCAAAATGACTTAGCAAATTGTTGCTTTAAAGCCTTTTAAGCAAACTGTCGACCTTTAAGCTTATTTTTCAGCTTATTTAGGGCTTTTTACAAAAAGTCGTAGTTGACAAAGTTGTTAAGCCCCACGAGCTTAACAACTTTGCTTTTTTAAGTTTTCAAAGAAAAAAAAAAGAGGGAAAGACAAGAAGTCCGGGTGAGCAAGACTCGAACCCCGTGACCTCTGATACATCCCCCCCTTTCTAAACACCCTCCACCGCTAGCGCCCTTGGGACTTTTTCGTTATAGTCCCAAGGGCCTATTCTCTTATACACATTTTTCCCCTTATAGCTTATAAGCTGTTGAAGCTTATTTCGGGGCTTATTTCTTAAGCTGTTTTTTGTTTCTCATTTTTCTTAGGATCATTATAGAGTCTAGTATTTTTTGTAAAAATTTTAGAATTTTTTCGAAGTATTTTTACTAGTTTTTTTATAATTTAATTTAAGTTTAAAGTTTTAAAAATTCCATAAAAAATACAAAAATTATCAAAAAAAGTATTTTCTTTTTAAGAAAATTTTATTTGTCATATAGTTTTAGGAAAAAATATAAAACTTTTTCGTAGGGTCATTTTACAACCTTTTCACTTTTTAAAGAAACGGTCCGGGTGCGGGATTTTGGGTTGACTTCGTTTTTGGGGCAAACGAACTCCGATTTCGGCTCTAGTCTTTTTCATTTTTCGTTATTTTAACCCTCCCGTAAGTAGTTTTTAGAAAGTGAAAATTACTTCGTAGTGTTATTTTTAAAGAAGTTAGTTTTTCCCCCATTATTCGGGATTCCGTGCTCTCGTTTTCTAGTTTAATTTCATAATGTTCTAGGTTTTTCTTAAGCGTTTTAGTTGTGATTTGCTTAATTTGACTTCCACACTTTCAATTCAATTCTCTCATTCAAACTCAAATCTTCGACTGTATCGATTCTCCAGTCCACCTCGTGGAGATAAACGACACCCGGGAACACTCTATACTACTTCTCGATTTTATTGATCTTGTTGATTTTTAGACTTATATATATTTTATATTTTATTATATACTATATACAAGAGTGAAAAAAAACACGCGATCAGGGAACCAACAAGATACTCTTCACCTATTTGTATTATATATCATATCAACTGACTACAAAATACTTGACCTATCAAACACTTGACTATTATAACCCATCCAGTCTGAATCTTATCACTTACTTGAACTATCTAACAGTTTTGTTTAGAGTCTTAGATTAATTTTCAAATTTTCTAAGGTAAGTTTCTTAAATCAGCTCTTTCCTTATTTTAGCTTTCAAATTTCTTTTTCCTTAACTCCTGTTAATGTATTATCTCTCAACATAATACCTTTATTATGCTTTGATATGACACCATGATTATGACGTTTCGGCCTACTCTCCGGAGCGGGTTTGGGTCGTTACATTCTAGACCTGCTTTATAAGCTCCTACATTTAATTGAGACTTATTAAAATCTTTTTTCATATTATCATAATGTTCTTTGAGAGTTTCATAAGATTTTAAACATGCTTTTGAACAAGTTGATACCTCAATGTCTGAGCTTGAAGAACTTGAAGAAGTATAGGCCATAAGTGTAAAATTAGTAGGTCCTTCTTCAGCCTGGCCACTCCAGTCATACCCAAATCCATCAAACTGAGATACTAAAGCATTTGAAGTAGTTTCCTCAACTGGGACAGTCCTTCTTGTTGTCTCCCTGTTTCTACTATTTTGATTCTTAGGTGCCCTGCATTCCCTAGCAAAATGACCTCTTTTGTGACA
>BQNB010006762.1:0-96207 GCA_026074375.1 Tanacetum coccineum | reverse complement strand
ATCTTTTTGTTAAAATGACTATAATTGTTGCCTGCATTTGCATGCTCTAGCGAATATCGGTATCTTGGCGGGGCAACCTGTGTGTGATCAGGTTTGCAACCATGGTTGGTATTTATTTTTGGTTTTTGTATTCTCATGTTACTCCCTTATGTCTTCCTATGGACCAATATGTGTGTGTGTTGATTAGGGGTGGAAACGAGCTGAGCTACTCGTAAAAAGCTCAGGACTGGATCAGTAAAAAGCTTGAACGAGTCGAACCTAAACGAGCTCGAGCCCGAGCTCGAGCCTAACTTGGATCTCATTTAATAAATGAGCCCGAGCCCGAGCTCTAGTAAACAAGCTCAAAAAAATAAATGAGCGTTACGTAAAAGAGCTCGAATAAGTAAGTTTTAGAAGAGAAGCTTTATTGTTTATAAGTGCATTACAAATGAGCCAAGCTCGAGCTTTATATATTATACACGAGCCGAGCTCGATCTCAACTCTTAAAGCTCAAAACGAGCCGAGTTCGAGCTCGAGCTTATAAAATATAAACGAGTCGAGCTTGAGATCTGGCAGGCTCGGGCTCGGCTCGTTTCCACCCCTAGTGTTGATGTAGAAGGTGTTAGTATTGTAAATATGTCGGCTTAACTCGGTGTCGTTTCGACCGCTGAATGTGTGTTTATATTCTAAATGCGGGGTATCTTGGCAAGGTAGCCAGACGTTTGTCTTGGTTGCATCTATATTGTGCATTAAGTACTATGTTTGCTTGGTTGTCTATTTTTGTTTTTGGTGATGATGTTGATTATCTATGGTTACATGTTTGAAGGTTGTAGTATGTTAGCATTAGTATCTTAGCTTGATAGCCTCACCCAGATTTAGATTGCAACAGGACTAGTGTTACCTTCAACTTTTAGATTCACATACCTCAGCCTTACGTGTGTCGATGAGGTGAGTGGGTTTTATTGAAAATCACAATAATATGTATCAGTTAGGTTGTACACATATACCCCACGTTCTACGTCTGTACCATGTATCTTTTTTTGGCGTAGAATTATTATGTTGCTCAGTATTCGACTCTGAAAAAAGATACATAATACAAGTGTAGATCATGCGTCGATGATTTTTTTTATGGGTTGAATACTAATCAATGATGATTTCTGTCCATAAATGTGACTGGGGTTTGGTGATGGAGCGTTGTGTTTTGGTCTCTATTTGTGGCAGATGTGGTTTATTTTTCTTGATGTAACTATGGCAATGATGATTACTTTCTGCAGTTGGTTTTTTTGAAGTGTTGTTTGCTGAATTCCGTCTCTTGGCAGGGCCGCCATTTCGAGATGTGGTTGTAGCCATGGACAGTGTTTGGTACCACTTTTTTGGCTGCAGACCTGAGCCCTTCTTTATCTTTCTTTAAAGACGCGTACGTCGTACGCTCCATATATGTACCATCTATCTTTTTAGTCCACAATGATTGTGTTGACCAGTATTCGGGTCTAAAAAAGGATACATGGTGCAGATGTAGATCCTGCATCGTGTACTATGGGAAAATTAGGTGAGAGTATCTATGTGTGTGTCAGAACGTACTCTGGAAGACTTGATAGATTATGTGTGTATAGTGTGTGAGTATGTATGTGTGAGCTTGCGGGAGCCTAGGACGATTGAAACGGCGTCCAAGTCATCGTGGTGATGATGTTTATTTTTTGCATCTAGTTTCTACAGAGTGTTGTTTACCGATTTCCATATATTGGCAAAGCAACTACTCTAGGTTGTAGTTGCAGCCATGGACGAGGTTCGGTGCTGCTTTTGTGTTTGCAGGTCTGAGCCTCGCTTTAACATCCTTTGGCGGCAAATTGTTTGTCTATTTGTTTCATATTATGCTGCTTATTGTTTGGCTCCGTAAAAAGATACATGGTATGGACCTAGATTCTTTGTCTCTGATTTATTTTCGAGGTCGAATACTGATCAGTGATAACTTTTGTGTGGATTAAAGTATGACAACGTTGTGTCAAAAGGATTGTGGTTGTTTTTATTTCTAGCAGTTTTGGTTTCCTTTTTTTATGATGTGTGTGTAGCATAACATCTATGGCAATGATTATTCCTGTCTGCATTAGGTTTCTACAAAGTTTCGTTCACCATCTTCGTCTTCTAGAGGGGCAGCCACTCTGGCATGCGGTTGGAGCCATGGATTATGTTCGGTAATGTTCTATTTTCCCTACAAATCTAAGCCTTAGTTTCAGCATAATTTGGCTACCTTCGTTGCCGATATTTGTCTAGTCTTTTTTTTCTTTTTTCCTTTTGGTATATTGTTTACCAACTCATTCCTTGAACTATCTAGAATTCCAGCTTCTTCCTTGCTGATCATCTCCTGACACAGGTTTTTATGCTTCCTACTGTTTTTACTTCCCTTATTGATAGTTTGGGTATGTGGTACAATGCTTTTTGACATTGGTTATTGCTTATGATGTTTCTCCTTTATGTTTTGCTAAATACATGTGAGTTATTCGTGTTTGATGGGTTTTTATCTGTTGCTTTATGATTGTATTGCTGTTGTGTCTGAACTTTTATGTGGTATTTGTACGCTTGGTTGTTTCGTACTTGGTACATTATCACTTTTGGTTCTTCAATAAAGGTTCTAACTTTGATTGCATTGTATATTATATGAGTTAATTAATTATTGCGTTGTTGTTTGGCTTAAATATGACAACCAAAAGAAACGCATTGTCTATCTTTAGTATAAATACTTAACATAGAAACTAGGGGAATGATGATTTTTGTTTGCATTCATTTTTTACAGAGTGTTGCTGACTAAATGTCGTCCATTGGCAGGGCAGCCACGTTGTTTTTGTGGTTGCAACCACGGACGTCATTTGGTGTCGCTTTAAAGTTTACAAACCTGAGTCTCAATTTATTATCTTTGAATGATTAAACGTCTGCGTGAATGAGCGTTAACAGCCTCCGTATCTTGGCGGGGCAACCATAAGCGTTGTATGGTTGTAGCTATGGCGGATGGTGCGCATCAGTCATGCATTGAGAGATGTTTTTTGCCATGAATTCGACGCGGTAACAAGCCTTCATTAGGCGATCAACATGACAACGTTTAAAATGATGTTGTTTTAATAGTTTTAGGCCCACACGGTTTGCCTTGGTTCTTACCATAACAACCAGCCTTCACTTTTCTTTGTTGCCTTGGAAAGTTTCTACAGATGATGATCGTGAACTTTAACCTCACTCAGGTCAATGTCTATGTAACTATTATTCTTTGCTTCGCGTTGACTAACTTTTTTTATACTTTTTACGTGCAGGTTAGGGTTGGAGAACATTCTTCGGAACTAGACTACAGTCTTTGATTCAGGTATGTAGAATATATATTTCACACAAACATAGAATACTAGAAGAGAAGAGATGATTGGTGGAGGTGTTTGGATGATATACTTTTCTTGGATAGAAAGATAAATATTTCCTTACAATACACTATCCTATCACACACTCACACCCTCTCTATGTGTACAGAGGGATGCTTATATAGCCTCCAGGACCTTGGGTTGGGCCTTACACGAGCTTCCTTGGGCCGGATCTTAGACTATTACAATATTTAGATTAACAGACTAGCCTATTGGACTAACTATTACACGCTTAATATTGTCTAACTATTACAAGACTCGTAAGATCGATAATGATCGTTACTTTACTAAAACTGAATTCCTAACAATCTTCCCCTATGGGACGATCGTTGAGATCTCATTAATGATCAGCACATTTTGAATTCCTAACAATCTCCCCCTAAGGGGCGATCATAGAGATCTCTCTTTGTGACATTGATCTTCGATCTTTGATGCTTCTTGTCTTAATCTTGAGTATTTCTTTTGTAATAGTCATGCTAGTTCTTTTTGTTCCAATCATGCTCTGGTGATCTTGATCATGAACTTCTCAAGATCATAAATCTTGCATCATCACTTGATCATCTTTGCAATACTTCGCCTTCTTGCGATCTTGTGTCTATGGACCAACATGCTCATACTTTATATCATCTTAAAATCTGTCTAACAATCTCCCTTGATAATCTTTAACTTGATCACTTTACGTCTTTAAGGAAGATTTTGAATATCAGAGTAGCGGAAGTCTTTGTCTTTATTTGATCTTGAGCTTTCTTGATTTCTTGAACCTTTGAGTCATGAGTATGAGCATGCGGTTATGAATCCGACTCAGCTGGAATGAGGTACCACCACCATCGTATAAACCTGCATTAAAAGGTTAGTAATAAACAGTTTATATGTACAAACTTTGTCATTCATCCAGGTTCGGTTGTGAGAACCTTCGGTTTCCCGGTTTACAGTACGAATATTGTACCTGTGATCAGGTAGATTTAAAGAATCTCCTTGACAGGGTTTCTAGCTGCACTAGCTTGTTCTCATTACTGGAACGTCTCAAAGCAGACAACACGATAAGAGTGAATCAGTTAGTTACTATCTTACTGATTGAGTCGTCAATTCATAGACTAGACCAATGATCGATATCCAGTTGACACAAGCTTGATTCATATAGAATCTCGCAAGTCACCTACCGCAATGCTGTTTGATGTTGACACTGGAAGGATTTTCATTCGTCACTATGAAACTGAGGAGTATCACTCTGAATGTTTTGGAAAGATCACAAGGATAATGCGTAGGACTCTTAGATACCACTTGTGTTCTTTGTTTGTGAACAACAAGTGTATTTTGGAATTATGTTCTAATGAGATTTATTATTGATCTCTTTTGGCTTTAGACTCAATAAGTGCATTTTGGTTTTAGTGAATGAAGGTTGGTGCTGGCTGCCACCTTTTCAATGTCAACTAACTCGGAGTGAGAAAGTCAATAGATAACGTATTTATCTCTGTGAGAATTGAAAAAGATTCTTTTGAGAGAAGGCGTGTGCCAATCATGGGCAATAATGAGGCGGTTGGTGGAGTGCAAAATGACCAAAATACCCCTAGATCCAGCAATATAATTGGATGGAGGCTTGAAAGGACGAAAATACCCTCACCCACTTTGGGCTATAAAATGCAACACGCATCAGCAGAAAGGGGGAGTTAGAATTTAGTGAGAGAAATTTTAGAGAGTGAAATTTTAGTGTGTTTTTTAGTGTAGGTTAGTTTTTAGGAGTAGTATAATTTTGTTTTAGCTTATTGTATAAGCTTTTTAAGCTTATTATTTGCTTATTGTAATCAACTCCTTGAGCTTATTAATGAAGATGCTTTTTATAAAAGGTTTGTTTTGTTAATGTTTTTATTTTTATTGCTTATTTCTTATGCTTATTTTCTACTCATTTTCTTTTGCTTATCTCCAAATAAGCTCATGCTTATAGCTTATTTTTGGATCCGATCTCTTAAGCTTATATTCTAATAAGCTTCTTCAATAGCTTATTTAGACTAGCTTATTTTATATTGTTTTTGATTTAGAGCTTTTCGAGTGAGCTTGTTTTAGCATTATTTTCGAGTCTTATTTTTTCTGCTTATTGTTTTTAGATCTAATCCTTATATATACCGTTCTTGTTCACTGATTGAACACCTTAGTTTCGGGTGGATTAGATCTAAAAATATTAGATCTTATATTTTAGGCTTATTTTTAGCATAAAAATTGTTGTTTTTTTTTAAGTATAGCTTATTTGTCTGAGATATATATCCTTAAATATACCCGTCGATGTTCACTTGGTTGAACACCTTATTTTCGGGTGGATTTAGATCTAAAGTTTTCATCTTTTTAGTAGCTTATTTTGTTCTAAAACTTCATGTTTGTTTATTATTCATCATTCTATATCTAAGGCCGGTGCGTAAGGGTCTTATTAAGGTTAAATAAATAGATAAAGTTTTGATTTTTTAGTTTTTATGATAATAATTAGGTAGATAAAAGGTTGACACATTAGTTCGCGCTTATTAGTGAATAAAAAGCTTTTAACGAAAAACTGATAAACTTATTTGTTTATTAAGTTTGTAAGATCGGGTGGTTTTATATCATTGCGGTTCTTCATTCGGTTACCCTCTTTCCCTTTTTAATATTATTAGTTTAGAATTTTTAGCTTAAAATGTTTATGTTTGATCTTATGATTGTTGCTAGTTTATTTGTTATGATTAGTGAGTAGTTCATTAGTGCTTGCTAAGTGATTAGTGATTTGGAATTTAGGTGCGGGTTTAAAAAGGTTTAAAAAATTAATAGTCATTAGAATTTTCCAATTTAAATACCGTCATTTATTTTTAATGCAATTTAAATACTTGTCATTTATTTTATTTTAAAAAGCATTTTACTTTACTTGTCATTTAATTTCTTAAAATTTGTTTTCGAAGGATTTTAATTCGTTAAACCTAAACCCGCACTTAATGAACATTTCACGTATATTAGCAAGGCTTCATTTTCTTTTCTCATTTATATCTTTTAGATCAATTTTAGTATAATCTTGTAGTTTTTAATCTTAAAATTAATATTAGTTTAAAAATAGTTTAAATCCAAAAGTTTAGTTTCCCTTTTATATGTTTTCCCTTTTAGTAGATTTAGAAAACCAAACCCAAAAACTTAAGTGATAATCAAGCTCGATTTACAACTTGAACGTAGATTTCCATTCACTTCTCGCCGAGGAAACGACCCGGGAGGTTTTTGATAATTGCTTTGGTTAAAAGCGATTTTCTAGAACCCGACGGAAAATACTCACTATACTATTATTGGCCTATCCTTATTATTACGTATTTATATATATATTATATATATTTTTATACGTGTAGTTCGGACTTGATCACTTTCTAACAATCTCCATTGACAATCTTTGTCTTGATAATCTTGATATCTTTAAGGAAGATGTTGAATATTATAGTAGCGGAAGTCTTTATCTTGAGCTTTCTTGATTACTTGAATCTTTTAAGTCTTAAGTATGAGCATGTGGTTATGAATCTGACTCAGCTAGAATGAGATAACACCACCATTTTATAACATGAATTTTAAGGTTATTAATAAGCACAGTTATGGACGAATATGGCTTTGTTATTCGTCAATATTAGGTGGCGTTAACCTTTGGTTTTGTGAGGACCATTTTACAGTATAAATATTGTACTTGTGATCGGGTAGATTCAAATTAGAAGAATCTCTTTGACAGGGTTTCCAGCTCAAAGTGTAGGATCATTCTAACACTAGCATTAGATTCACCGTACTTGCATGTTTCATACCGAAAAGTCTAAGCAGACAACACGATAGAGGAATCGGTTGTTACTATCTTACCGCTTGAGTCGTCACTTATCGGACTGACCAAATCGGATATCCGTCACAAGTTTGATCCATATAGGACTCACAAGTCACCTTACGCAGTGCTGTTTGACGGTTGACGAATTTCAATTCGTCATGTGGAATGCTAAAGAGCACACACTCTTTTGAGGTTCATGCAAAATCTGACGATAATGTGTAGGACTCTTAGTTACACCTTGTGTTCTTTATTGTGAACAAAAAGTATATTTTGGAATTGCGTCCTAACGAGATTTATAATTTGATCACTTTTGGATCTAGACTCAATAAGTGCGTTTTGGTTTTCGTGAGCGGAGGCTGGAGCTGACTGTCACCTTTTTAATATTAACATTTCTTGAAGTGAGAAGTCGATAGATGATGTGTTTAATCTTCGTGAGAATTGAAAAAGATTCTTTTGAGAGAAACTTGAGTGGCTGGGAAGGGTTGTGCATTGCATCGCTGGGTCCATGTTGTCTTGTCTTCAATACCAAATATCATCTTTGTGATATCCGATAGATTATGTATAGACCCGGTTTCTGCCTAATGTTAATGGAGGGCTTCTTTCTTTACAACCTTTATCATAACATTTCTTTTTCATTCTTTGACCCCTTTAATGTTTACCAAGACGTCATTACTATCACCATGTTATGATTGTTCCAGTGATAACTCATGCCTTAGTTAACATTTTTCATATATTCTCATTCAACTCCTTCTTACCTAAGGACTTCTATTCTATCTAATAGAATGTCCTTGGGTAGATCCTTCTGGCTCTGGTTGGATCATAAGACTAATGCCTAACCTAACCACCTTATGACTTTATCGTCGTCATGAATTGGTTGGTTGTTGGGTATAGAGATCGAAACCATAAAACCATTTGAAAATCAATCAAAGTGTTTGATAGATTAATCAAAACTGTTTACACTTTGAAAGTTTCATCTTTTAAGAAATGCTCCCCTACACATGTGCATCATAAATGAAAGAGTTTTGCACACGGAGGAAAAAGTTATGCACTTGAGTCAAAGACGATCACATCACATTTTAGTCCAATTTTCCCCCTCAAAAATAGCATACCATATGATGTTTTTTATATCAATGGAGTAAAATGGCTATTTGAGATTTAAAAGCATATGGGAGAAAACGGTTATATTTGCACGATTATTATTATTGGAACATTTTTCTCTTGCTCCCCCTCAAAATTTGCATATAGTTTAAAAATTTTAGTGAGAAAGGGAGTGTTGAACACATAATTTTGAAAAATTTTAAAAAAATCTTTTTGATAAACTCTTGAAAAATTATGTTCAACAATTTAAAAAATCTTTACTTGAGCTCAAAAATTTGAATATCTTAATGAATTAGCTCAACTCCGAGAAGTTGTAAGCTTCCCGTTGTGAGGATAAATGTACACTTTCCTTTCTCCGAGGTCCGAGTTTTAAGCAGAAATACTTAGAAGTCAAAGTTTTGAGCAAACTTTTTTTAAAGATTTTGATAAGTATGCTCGAAAATAAGAAGATTTCTCTTCTTTTGAAGGTAAAGCGCACTGAAGCGTACACTTCCTTTTTATTTGAAAAACCGAGTTGTGCACTAATGTGTACACAAGTCATTTTGATGAGCAAAATTCGAAAGATCTGAAAACCTTTGAAAATTTTTGAAGAAATTTTTGCTTAAGACAAAAAGAATTCTATACTTTTCTTAAATCAGTGCAACTGACTCGTACCTTACTTTTCTTGAAAACACGGGTCTCGTACTGAAGTATACGAAAGCCATTGACTTGAGCTACAAAACTTTGAATGTTTTGTTTGAATAGCTCAAGACCGAAAAGATTTCTCTTTTCGTTGTTAAGGATAAACGCACTGAAGCGTACATTTCCCTTTTATTTGAGGCACGGGTTGTTATCTGTCATTTAATAACAAACCATTATTTTGAAGTACGGGTTGCAATCTAAAATGATTACAAGCTATTATTTTGAAATCGGATTAGACAACAACCTTTGGAACCCATTTAAGCACGGTGCTAACGGGTTTACCAAATTTTTAAAACCATTTGAAAGTTGTGTCAATTCGATGAAAAGAAGTTGAATTCCAACGAGGACTAGAAACCGGTGTTTCATTTGGAAATAGTGCTCGTGGAATCAACAGAGATTTAAAACTTCTTTTGTTTTTCCATTGATTATGAAAACTTGGATTTTCTTGTGGAGTTTTAAATCTTGACGACGAAGAAGATTTCCATCTATTGTTGAAACTCGGTGTTTCATTTTGAGAATTCATTTTTGAAATGAATGGAATTCTTCCACTGTTTGGAATTTTCAAAGCAGCGTCATTCTTGTTTTAAAGTGAAAGCATTTCTGATTTTGAGTATTTGAACGGTTTTGAATAACGTTGCTTTGGTCACCACACTTGCTTTACCGGTGTAAAGCAAGAGTTTGGAGTTTTAATAACCTGCATTTTCTTACTTGACTCACTTGACTTAAAAACCTTTTGAGGAGTAGGTGTTTCATAAACTTGAGGTTTCTTAAGAAACTTCCTATCTTTTTGCAAAGAATAGGCTGTAAACTGAGACATTTTCTTTGGAAATGATTTGGAAGATTCACCCGTGTAAATCTTTGGCGAAACACTTACTTTTGGTGTTGAAACGTTTGACATAAGAGATTTTCCTTTTTCTCGGTTAAGAACATCAAACTTTGCTTTTAGGGCATTGTATGAAATTCTCAACTCGTTATATTCTTTTTTATTTGAGATAAGATCTTGTGATGCCAACTTTGATTCTAAAGAAGCAATTTGTTTCAACAACTACTCTTTTTCAGCTTTAGAATCTTGAATCTTACGCTCCAATTGTCGTTCAAGGACAACTCTTGTATTTTCAAGTTTTTTAAAACATGTTTCAAACTTGTCTGTTTTCTTTGAAAAATCGACTTTGGCATCCTCAAAATCTTTTGTTTGTTGAGCTAAAGTCATTTCGAGCTCCTTAATCTTTGTTTCAAAACTTGATGTTTCATTTTCGAAAAAAAACATTTTCTCCCCCGATTATGATTCAACATTTGAGGGATCAGAATCGTACAAAGATTTTTGAAGGAAATCATTTGAGATTCTAGAGTCAAACTTTTCTTTTTCATTGATTCAATCTTTTGAAAAAATTTATCAAACTTTTTATTCGCAAATTCAGACAACTGAGACTTTAAATTTTCTGCTTTGTTTTGAGAAACGTTTGAACTTTTTTCTAAACTCGTGAACGTTTGATTGAGTCAAACAGATTTTGGTAAATCATTTCCAAGTGTTCATTTTCTTTTAGTAATGAAGCGACACTTTATTCCAACTTGATGTTTATGGTTTCAAGATCTTCAGTGTCAAACTTGATTTTTGCTTCATCACTCTTATCACTTAATACATGACCATTTTGCACGGATGTCGAAGAATTATTTTGAGATTTAAGTTCAAGAGAAATGCAACGTGCCTCCAGTTTTGCAAAATCCTTTTCATACTAGGCACATCGTTTTGTCATTTCTTCTATGGCATTGGCAACTTGTTTTGAAAGTTCAGTTATTGTGTTTTTGAGACAACGGTTTTCATTTTCTAAAGAAGAGTTTTGTTCAAAAATCTCATTCTCGTACACATGGCTATATAACTCTGATTTGACTGACTCAAACTGGGTTTTGAAAAATTATTGCTGAATGTCCAAAATTAAACATGTTTCATCAATCAAGAGACATGACATACTTTAAATCATCTTTCATTTCTTTGACAAGACCCTTTTCAAAGCAATTTAGTTGAAGATTGACGTCTTTAACTAAAGGTTCAAATTCTTCAGACAATCGATTTCTAGCTATCCTATTGATATTTTGTTCATAACTTTGTTCATAACTCGGAGTAGTGACAAGTTCATTTCCTTTAAGTTATAGCTTTGAAACCGTTTGTTTTTCAAAATTAAGCATTGCATGTTTGACATAGCAAAAATATTTCATTGGAAGACTTTTCTAAAGTTTTGGATCATAATTACTCAGTTGAGCTTGTTCTAAATATTTTTTCAAAATTTGAGCTTGTTCCAAATGTTTTTTCCAATTAACATTTTTTCTTTTCAAAGGAAATTTTGGTGGTTCTTCAAATTGAGTCTCACCATATACAAAGCCATGATACGAGAGTGGGGATTTTCTTTGTTTTACTTTCAAACGTTTTTCAGCTTCACATTTTAATTCTTCTTTAGAAATGATCTTATGATCAGAAAGCAAGACTTTTTCTATTTCATCAATGTTATACAAGCATGGTGCTACTCCTTTGATTTGCTCAATAAACTTGGGATTTCAACATCATTTTTGTTCTTAAAGCCAAGGCTCTATTTTCCCGTTTTAACATTGTCTTCTTTTGGAAGCAACATTCGAAGAGTATGATCAGTCTGTCCTACTTTTCGAAGTCTATTATCAAGATCGTTTATTCGTTTCAAAAACTCTTGATTTTTCTCTTCAAGTTTATTTTTTCTTTTTAAAAGCGGTTGGACATACTCATCATACTTTCCATTTTCCCTGGCGAATGTCTTATCAGTTTGACAAGCTTGTGATTTAAGTTTTAAAATTTTGTCATTTAAAAGCTTAATCGTTTTGCAGTATTCAGGTTCAGTTATTGTTTCTTTTGTAAAATGTTTTTCTTTTTCCTTATATCTCTCAAGCTCGTTTGTCAATAAGGCATTCGCTTGCTGAGCTTCATGATTAAACTTATTACATTTTTTAACATCACATTTGAGGTTATTGATCAAGGAAGCAAAGAAAGCACGTTGTTGCTCATAATCGACATCATCATGTTCTTCCTTTCCTCTATCCGGATCCATATTTGGTATATCATAAATAATATTACTATTATTCTCATTCACCGTATATGTGTCTGGAATAAATTCAGGTTGTTCATAATTTTGTATCCCATGAGCAAACACATTTTCAAACATATCATGATTTACCTCAGACATTGTATCACTGTCATATGTAGGTCCAATATCAGTATCTGCATCATTCCTTGAACTACTGCTTTCAGTGTTAGAACTTTTGTTTCCATTCCCTGATCTGCTGCAGTCATTCCTTGAACTGTTGCATTCATTCTGCTGTTCTGACAATGTAGTGGAGTCAACTGTGCATTGCTGAGCTACCAAATTATCATCCAATGCTATACCTTCAGTGACCAAACTAGCTTCCATTGCTGCACCTTCAGTGATCAAACAAGCTTCCAATGCTACACCCTCAGTGACCAAACATGCTTCTAATGTATTACCCTCAATGACTGAAGTAGCATCCAGTGATGTACCGTTAGTGCTCAAATTAGCCTCTAATGTTGTACCCTCAGTTACCAAACTCTCTTGCTATTGTATGTCACTTTCTTTCAGCCGTGTTTCAATCTCCTTTATTGCTTTAACTTCTCTTTCTTTCATCCGTAATTCTCCGTATTTAAGTACTCTTTTATCAATGAACTTGTCAAGTTCTTCCAGATATCGGAGTAAATTACGTCTGTAAGTGTCAGGTTCGCATCTCGTATAATCTTTGAAATCTTTTTGCCAACATTTATTTTGAAAATCCAAAGTGTTAAAGCTAATGTAGGCTTCAATAGATCGAGTTTTTGCCCCATCTAGATATAGATAACAGTGAATTATATAACGCACAACGGAATAACAAATAACATCAATGTTATGAACAAGGTTTTTATTCATAAACTATATCCCTAAGATCAAATGATCCTTGAGGCTAGACTAACTAATACACTATTCGACTTTAATCAGTCGACTATGCTATCTAGATAACTAACTACTAATAAGCTAACTATTAGACTCTCATTGGAGAGATCTAACTATGATGGATAATAAAACTAGTCAACCCTAATAACCCTTTAGATAGAGGGATATTAAGGCTACTCAAGGAAGCTAATTAATTATAGTAGTAAGCTAAATAGAAACTAATTTAAAACCTTCCTTTATCTTTGATATTCTATACTTTTCAATGCTATCTTCATGGAAATTCGTTTCAGCTTTTAAGTCTTCCATATGTAGAATACCAAAGTGTCATATTAATCCCTTGTTGTTTCATTCGTCTTCATTTATGCATATGTAATTTTGTAATCATCAAATCTGAGATCCCAACAATCTTCCCCTATTTGATATTACAAAACAATCTTCATGAATGAAACAATCTTCAAAGCTTCCCCTTGACTTAAGATCTTCTTGTACATGTCACCACTCATAAATAAGCTGCAAACCAGATATCTATCTTCCATATTGTGTAATCATTAAATAGGGGTCATCAGTAGATAAGCAACTTGTGAACACTTTCCCTTAAGTGGTACATGTAGATGGTTAAACATGTTAACAATAAGCTTCCCCTAAAAGTATGCTAACCATCTTTTGAATCACGAACTCAGTAGGCTCCAAGTGGTAATTATTGATGAAAATCATCTAAGTGCAATAACATCATCCTCTCTTATGTGACTGTTGCCTCAGCCGGTGATCTACTTGTAATCCTTGGTTATGTAGCAACAAAAGTACCCTTGTCACATAATTGATTAAAAAGCCATTGCATCAAATGTCTTCATAATACTCTCCAAAACAAACCATTATTTCATCATTGTTCGAGATCCAAATGCGTCCGTGTTGTCCCATATCGGACAAAGCTAGCAGAATTAACCATAAGCCCAGCAGACTTAACCGAGTAATGCTAGCAGAATTAACATCCAAACCAAATAGCAACACTTTTTCTGTCCCAAAGTTGTCACTAAACTGTCACTGAGCTGTTGTTAGCGACACATAATCTGTCACTAAACCATCGCTAATGTGTGATCTCCTTCCTCCCAAGGCTGTTAGTGACACTCAATCTGTCACTAATCTGTTAGTAAATTGTCACTAATCTAGCAGAATTAACCTTGCAACGACCAGTATTAAAAATACATAACCAGTATTAACCTTTAACCTTGCAGATTAACTCAATCAACAAGCAGTTAATAAAATGTGTCTTGGCATCATAGTATCGTTGACAGTAAATAAACTATTCAGCATCAGCCATGTAAAAAAGCCTTGAAGAAGTATTAAAAATCACAAAGAAAAAAAGGTGAAACAAAGGGGAAAGTCCCTAATAAACAATGATCGAACATTATAAACTTGATGCTCTTTTTTACACGTCAATTTTTACTCCATAAAACCCACGTCTTCTTCTTGTTACAATCTGTAACCAAACCATACATGAACTCCATAACTGCTGTACATATCCAGCAATACAAACATATCCACCTCACATACTTCTCTCCATCATACGCGCAGTCAACATTTTAAACATAAATATCACGACAATTATGGGAATAACATAACAAACCCTAAAAATTAGGGATTTTGTATTTAAATCAAATCCTTATTCCATAATCATACCCCAATAACTGCCGTGCATAAAAAACTATCATGTTCTCTTAAGTAAACCAGATTAAAACTACAAACATACCTGCTAAAAACCAACATGTTGCTGCCTCTTCTTCTTGTACCAAACACCGCACTCATAAAACCATAAATACCTGCTTGTCGCAGTTGTTTATTTATCACCTGCTGCTTTAACGTAACCAACCATACGCAAATCAAACATTAACCTGCTGAAAACCACGTCCAATCCTGCTTTTCTTCGCCCATGACTTTTTCATCTTTCATTCGACTATAAAACCTTGAATCCTAGATATCAAGAGCAACCCGCTCTGATACCAACTGTTAAAGCCTAATTGTAGGCTTCATAGATCGTTTTGCCCATCTAGGATATAATAACATTGAATGATATAAAGCACAGCGGAATAACAAATAACATCAATGTTATGAACAAGGTTTTTATTCATAAACTATATCCCCAAGATCAAATGATCCTTGAGGCTAAACTAACTAATACACTATTCGACTTTAATCAGTCGACTATGCTATCTAGATAACTAACTACTAATAAGCTAACTATTAGACTCTCATTGGAGAGATCTAACTATGATGGATAATAAAACTATTCACCCTAATACCCTTTATATAGAGGGATATTAAGGCTTACAAAGGAAGCTAATTAATTATATTAGGAAGCTAATTAAAACTAATTAAAACCTTCCTTTATCTTTGATATTCTTTGACTTTTCAATGCCTATCTTCCATAGGAAATCTTTCAGCTTTTAATTCTTCCATATGTAGAATACCAAAGTGTCAAATAATCCCTTGGTTGTTTCATTCGTCTTCATTTATGCATTATGAAGATTTTGTATTCATCAAAATCTGATATCCCAACACATAGCATTCACCTCTGTTTTGAGTCAAAAAAATCCACTAAACTGTGTTCTAAGTACATTCAAATACAAGTCTTTGAATCCATGCCTATTGAAAATTGTCTCTTTCAGTTTGCCATGAAGTTTAAATTCAACTTGTGGTACATCTTCTCTCTTGAAAGTTTTATGCTCCTTCACAGAAGAGGTAAAGCGAAAATGCAATTTCAAAAGTGTCGTTGAGTTTTCTGACTTCATAAAACTTATGGAGATTTTCAAGATGTGACTTGAGCTCTTTAAAATATGCCACGCACTTCGTGTGCAATTGTCTTTCTTCGAGTTGCATATGTTGCAATTCTCTCTCTTTTGGAAGTTGGAACTTGATGAATCCATAGAACTTTCGATTTGTGGAAATTATTTGTGAATCTTTTCGATGATAAAGAATAGTTGTGAAGTTCAAACTGTTACACGTGATTTTTTCCCTCTAAAAATTAATTTCAAAAATTTATTTCGCTATAATTTGAAATTCTCTTTAGAATTCAATTCTAATGTTTAGGTAAAAATTTTGAAATTTTAAAATTTTGACGTCAATTTTAACCGTAAAAATTTGAATTTCGTCCAAAAAATTTGAATTTCAGCCAAAAATTTTCACTATAGTACCAAAATTTGAATTTAACGTAAAAATAGGATATAAAGATTACCGAAAAAAATAAATTTTACTCAAGTTTTTCCGCCAAAAAACTCTTTTTTTGAAGATCAAATCGCCTGATGAAGAAGGTCAAATTGCCTTATAGTTTTTTATCAAATTGCATGATGACAAAGTAATCAAACCGCGGGATTTATTGAGTCAAACCGATAGAGGTTGAGCTCAAACCGCGTTATATACTTAGACAAATCGCCTGCTCAAATCGCGGAAAATAGATGATCAAATCGCCTTATAATGTGGCTCAAATCGCTGGAAAGTGAGCTCAAATCGTTGGATTTGAATGTATCAAATCGCGTGAAAAGTATACTCAAATCGCCTTAAACACATGATCAAATCGCTTGAACTATCTAGTCAAATCGCCTGATAAGTGATCAAATCGCCTGATTTTGATAAGTCAAATCGCCTGATAAATGATTAAATCGCCTGACTTTTGGGACTCAAATCGCCTGAAACTGAGCCAAATCACGTGAATGCTATACTCAAATCACCTGATCCTTAGTTAAATCTCCTGAACTTACTACTCAAATCGCGGGATTCAAAGCTCAAATCGTGCGATTTACGAAAAATATCCAACTAGTTCAAACACTAAAAAACACCTAAAAACCATAATTTTTAACGTTTTTACCTAATTTTTTTCCAAAACTAAGTATATCTAAGCTATATCTAATATAATGTGGTTAATATAATGTGGTCTATATGGGTCTGCTTTCGGATGTCTGCTTTTGCTTCAACCTGGTGTGATTTGCTCGGTCTATCTTTGGGATTAAGAGTAGTTGGTTGTTATTATCTCCTTTTGATTAGATGTAGGAGATATACCTCATCATGTCCCCCCAGTCTAGTATGATGTGGTATTAGACATGTCATGCTAGACTTAAATGTTTGTTGTAGCGGCATGCTTGATGGGTGTGATATTGGTTTCTTCTAAACTTGTCATTAAATTCTCCTGATTGGCTTGAGTAGACTATTCCTCATCATGCACTTAGCTCATTTTGATTGGCTGAAAGAGACTATACCTCATCATGTCCCCCCAGTCTAGTATTTCACTTCTTGATTAGGAATGCTAGACTCCAATTATGTGTAATGTCTCTTATTTTCACGCTTTTGGTCCAAGCTTCCAGTTTTCCCGTCTATTTTTGTGGGCGACAAAAAGAATATCGATTCGGTTGGCAATTCCATTGGGATAGTTTACTGCCTTTCGGTGGTGAATTGTACGCCAAGTCTCCATAAGCCTAAGCAAGGCTGGAGCCAATCGAATCTTTTAAAACGCTGAATGCTTCTTAAGTTTTACATGCTCAGAGTATGTTGACACTACATATATTAGATGGAATGATAGAACACATGTATAAAGAAACCTTTTGGCCTATTTTCTTATATAAAATATGTTTTACCAATTAAATAAACAAGTATCCAAACACTCCATATCAAAGATCACATTATGCCCAAACAAACATCATATTACTACTCCATAATCAAAGTAACAAAACACATAACATTCATCATGAATTCAGTAAAGATCATATTCAAAGGATAAACAAGATTTATACAAACTTCAAGAGCAAATGTTGATGATTTCATAAGTTTTCCCAACGAAAACTATATTATATTCAAAGTAAACCCAGAAACTATGAACAATTTTGTCGCAATCACTTATAGATTCGAATTACACTTTAATTCTATTTCCTTGAATGGATTATAATATGGAAATTGATGGTGGATAGTGGTGGTAGTCGATGGTGGTGATGGTGGTTTGAAGGGGTGTTTGGATCCTCGGTTTGTCAAGCCAAGATCACCAAAAACACCTATTCTAAGTGTTAGAAACGAAGTGGGGAATTGTGTGTGTAAGAGATATGGAATGAGGTGATTAGGGGCTATGTTTATAGACTAAAAATGAGCAAAAGTGTGCCGCATAAACTTATTTGTGCGCCACACATAAGGTGTTAATGAACTTAGCATTTAATTGCATTTAATTTTTCCTCAGACTGAAAAGTGTGCCGCACTTTGGCCAAAACCGCCACACTTTCGTCATTTTTAGCAGTTGGCCTTTTATATGGTTGTAGATAATTGAATTCCGCTCGTGTGGCCACTTGAACCAACTAAAACGGAGTTCGTATGACCGAGTTATGACCAAAACAGTGAATAGGTGTCGGGAAATCATTAACTTGAGTTATTTCTTCGTTTAAGCTTCAATTCTTCGTATAATCTTTCGTATTCTTCCACGACACATACCTAGAACATATAATAGCAAATATAATTGATTAAGTACCAAAAGTTCATGAGAAATGATCAAATAAATGCAAATAACGCCGCCAAAAACATGTATAATTTAGGCGTTATCACTTCCCTTACAAAGTATCTTGTTCGGAGCTTTGGTCTTATTCGGAGCTTTGATCTTTGTTCGGAGCTTTGATCTTGTTCGGAGCTTTGATCTTGTTCAGATCTTTGATCTTGTTTGGAGCTTTGATCTTCCTAGGCATGCGAGTGTTGCTCAGGGTGGGTTTTGCCTCTTCCTTTTGAAAGATTTTCCTTTTGTGCTTGTTAGCAATTTGCTCTATTCTCTTTTAGATGTTGTTGAGGATGTTTTAGCTCAAGGTGCTGAAGGATTTAGGTTGATGCAGAATGAAGATCATCAAGTGCTTGGAAATGAGTAGAAGCCGGAGGAAGATGCCTCTGATTGTACTAGAGTGGATGATGATGGTGTTGAATTTTCTCCTAAAGGTGTTAACTATTTTCCCACCATGGGTGATGAGACCAAGAAAGATAAATGCTCTATCTTTCTCTTGCTCTTTATTATATGCCTTGTCCTTATGCTGATGGATAGAGCGTCATACGGTTTATGAAGATGCACTTGAAAGTTCCCACACTTTGGTTGAGCTACTCAAGATAGAGATTATGTCTCCGCTTGAACCCTTGAATCAATGAATGTATTAGATGCTCTTTTGGTTTCTCTTGGTTCTGCTATGAATATTCGTTGCTTGAGAGACCTTGTTTAAAGGTTTAGTTTGAGTTTTATAAACAACCAATTATGTAGGTTGTTGGTCCTGCTTCCGAACTAGACACACTAAAGGAGAACTCACAAAGGTTTATGAGCATTCTACTCAATCAATTGGCGAGTTGACTGATTTCAAGTCTGGACTAATGCAGCAAGGGGCTGGTTTAGATGAACTGAAACATGATCTGTCTATCGAAGAATCCGTGGCTCACAAGTGTAAGAATGCGATTATCGAAAATGAACATGAGATCACGAGTCTTTGTGGTATTGAGCATTTTCTTGTAAGTTGAAATCGATCATATTTTCCAAAAGCCTCTTCAGAAAGTTCTCACTTTGTTCCAGGAGCGAATATTGAGCCAAACAAGGCTGATCCGGAGGAAGTAGCGGATCTGGATCCGGACCAACTTCCCTCTTCAGCTTCTGAAGTTCTTGTGTCTTCCATCGTTCCTATTTCAAGTCTTTCGCACAAGACCTTTGCCCATACGTTAGTTCCAAATGTCTCAAAAGTCAATAAAACGACCAAAAGTAGTGTTCCTTCGGGAGCTTCATTCGTCCTTCTTTCGTAGTAAATTACTTGAACTTTTAATTTTTCTTGTTATCTTTTTCCCTCTTTGGGAAGGGGTAGGTGGTGTGCTGGAGATCTTTTGGTTTGTTCGAGCTCATGAATATTGCATCAATGGTTCATATCTTCTCTGGTTGGGTGGCCCCCTTTATGGCCTCATCTTGTTTCATCAGCTCCTTTCCTTTCCTTTTTGGAGGAGTATGCTGGTCCGGAGGGATGGTGGACTTATCTTTTCTAGGATGATGTCTGATCTGGATGTCCTCCTTTGGGGGGCGATTTCCCTAGCTTCTAAAGAGCTTTCTAGTTTTAAAGCTTTTCTCATCAGGCATGTTATCCTTCCCTTTCGATTAGATCACTGCGCTTCTTTGATTTACCTGCATTTTTATAACAATAGAATTTTGTTTTTTTGGTTCTTACTCGTGTGCATGTTTTCACGAGCACTTGTAGCACCTGTGTTATACTTTTGGTGCTGTCATCTCTATCCGATTTAGTTATTTACCGAAGAGCGCTAATTGGTGTTAGGCATAGGTTGTTCAGCCAAATGTAGTACCATCGATCCATATGTTAATTATTTATGTGGACCATCACAAGCGCATTATTCCAAACCAAGGTGTTTCTTTCTTATGTTGCCAGGAGGCGTCCCTCTACGAAAGCGTCCTTCCGTATGATACCTTATCATTTTTACACATGTTACATTATTACGAGCGCTTTTTACGTTTGTCCTATACAAGTTTTGTCTGTACCGAAGTAGAAATTTTGTGTAGAGTTGCCACTGGTATTGTGTTTCTTACTTAATGCGCGACGTAGTATTAGCCAACTCGTGCTCATTAAGTTCACATACATTGGAAATTTGTCTACACTTAATCCCTACCCAGTTACATGTTTTGACAATCACTTGTAGCACCTGTGTTGCATGTCTGGTGCTGTCATCTCCATCTGATGTAGCTATTCATCAGAGAGCTTATCAAGAAAATAAGAGGACCCGAGTACCTCCCTTTTTCTTTTGCAATGCGGGCATGTTTTCATGATCACTTGTCCCTCCGCCTTCCCACCAGATGTAACCAAGTAGGGATAATATTAAGATGTTACTGAGTTCATCCAGAGGTAGCGAGCCGTCCGTTGTTACTTGATTATTCCGTGGTAATGAGTCCCGTCATATATAATTTAAACAAGGGTTGTTCTAGAGGCTTTTCCTTCTCTCATAATTTTCGAAGAAAGGTAATACTTGAGCCTGCTTATGAGGTTATGGTTGTCTTATTCAGAGGTTGGCTCCTCCAGACCCGAGGACTGTCTCCTGATACTGCTGCGCCAGGACGGGGCTGAAAAATTCAAACCTGGTCTGTCCTTCGATGTACCGGCTTCTTCGGAGTTCTTCCGGTGACTCCGGACCTGACGTGTCCTTTGACGTGTCAGCTTCTCTGAAGCATTTGTCTGGTTCAGCCTATGCTAGGTTGGCAACATCCACCCTAAGGTGACCGTTGTCTCTCAGGTTACTTTGGAGTACTGTTCTAGTTTGGTCTTCTCCTAATTTATCTTTAAAATTATGAATGGGAAATTAAGACTATCTCATCTTAAGCGTCCGAAGGACACTATACCTTGTTACATGCAAACTACTACGTTACGGATGAGAGCTTATTTATTCAGATCTACGTAACTATATGGAATTCTACAAATTTTCGTTTATGCCTATGCACGGTTTAGTTATATGCATCGGTAACATATACCAGACCAGCATCCTTATTTCGCACTATCATGCAAACTTATTGTTAAGATTAAGAGGCTAAGGCAAGATTTATAGTTATGCTACCAAAGGATCTACTCATGTGCTTTCTATCCTTACGTGGCGGCTTAAGAATGCGTAAAAGTAAAGAGTTCAAACACTTACTAGTATCTGTAGTTGATAAGTGAGATGAAATAAGTGTATACCGGACGAGTGACTTCATACCTTCGTATCACATGCTACTTCTGGAAGCTCCATCGGAGGACCATCGCCCTAGATGATGCCAGACGATCAATTTCATACCCTGGTATCACATGTTACTTCTGGAAGCTCCATCGGAGGACCATTACCCTAGATGGGGTCGGACGAACCATTTTATATCTTTGTATAACATGATGCTTCAGGATGCTGCATCGGAGGACCGTCACCCTAGATGATGCCGGACGAGCAATTTCATATCTCTGTACCACATGCTTCTTCTGGAAGCTCCATCGGAGGACCATCACTCTATATTATGCCAGACGATCAATTTCATATCTTTGTATGCCATGGTGCCTTCGAACCAGCATCTGACATGCTTCTTTACCCGTTCGCACATACAAGCCTTGGAAGTGTCTCTTCTTCAATGCATTCCTTTAGTACTTCAACATGGAAGGCGTCTTGCTTTGGTTCTTCCTTATTTCTAGGGGTATACCGGAGGATCTTTTCCTAACTCTTGTCAGTGGCATGCTCCCATAGGAGCTTCTGAATTTCTGTTCTTGAATCTCCATGTAAGAGTTTCCAAAGAGTTCCTTTTCCCTTATCCCACTGATCAAGCTCTTTTCACAAGGTTGTTTCGCATATTGAGGATCCTCCTACTCTTCTCTTTTTGATTTATTATAAGTGAGCTTCTTTGGGTTCTCCCCAATCTTGTCATGTTGGTCATGCTCTTCGGTCAGTGTTCTCGACACTTTGATGTTCTCCTTCATGATGGTTCGACAAGTATTTGTTTGGGCAAGCAAAGCGGGTATGGTGGGGTTCTTCTCGTGAACCCATTCCCTTTTTGGTTGTGTATCAACTATGGTTTTTCCTTTTCCTAGTTTGTGTAGATTGACGCCGGGTCCCACGGATGGCGCCAATGTTGAAGCATATTTGCGTGGGCCGCTTGGGCTTGGCAAACGGGCTTCTAACGTAAGAATTATATGGTTCAGCTTCGGTTCCTTCGGAAGTGTCTCCTTCGGCTCCTCGGCTGAGAGCAAGAATGTGGTTCAGCTTCGAATACTTTGGAGGTTGTTGCAGCTCCTTCGTCCCCTAGCTGAAAGTAAGACATAACACTGTTAGCTCGCCCCGGGGTATTAACCTGAGACTAACCTCCAGCGTGAGAGTAAGCATCGGTATATGTTGGTATATATTCTAGTAGGGAAACTAGAGAGAGAAAGAGAATAAGTATGGTTTGGTGTATGTGTAACCTCCTGGATCATTTGGGGCATACCACTTCTATTTATACTAGTTGGGCTTCACTTGAAGACAAGAGAATTGTGGTCCTGGTTTGGCCTTTTGTCACCACGTGTTATTGTGGTCCTGGTATGTCCTTTTGTCACCACGTGTTATTGTACTAGTCTGACCAACACCGATGCTACTGACTCCGGACCTAAACCATCCTTCGATCGTCTAGCTATCTCCGGAGTACCGTTTCGGCATCAGGTGCTTATATCACAAGTCTCTTTAAAGAAGTAAGTTAATTGTGACTGCCTCCTTCAGATGGTCTGGACATGCGGGCTGCTCCAGAGGTCTGCTCTGGAAGTCTGCTTCAACCTGGTGTGATTTGCTCGGTATATCTTTGGGATTAATAGTAGTTGGTTGTTATTATCTCCTTCTGATTAGCCGTAGAAGATATACCTCATCAGCAATGAAGAAACTAATAGCAAAACTGCCAACATTAACAGCTCCCAAGAAAGAAGAAGAACTTATGGTCTACCTATCAGCGGCCGACGAAGCAGTTAGTGTTGTTCTACTAGTAGAAAGAGATGAAAGACAAACCCCGATCCATTACGTAAGCCAAACGCTGCAAGGCATTGAAACTAACTACCCACCAATAGAGAAGCTAACTCTGGCGCTAGTACATGCCGCTAGACGATTAAGAAGATACTTTCAAGGTCATATAATCAAGGTTATCACAGACAAGCCAATAAGCCAAATATTGAACAATCGGGAGGCAACGGGAAGATTGACCAAGTAGGGAGTAGAATTTGAAGCCTACAACATCAAATACGCCCCAAGAAGCGCGATAAAAATACAAGTACTCGTCGATTTCCTGGCAGATACAATGACGGAGGACAACCCTACACAGGTGAAAACAGATGGGTCGAACGATACTTTAGCAGAAGTAGAAAGTATGGAAGAGCAAGAGGACACAAAAACCAAGACACCTAAAAATCTTAGGGCCTAAACAAACATATGTAAGTTGTATACCGAGGGAGCATCCAACGAGTATGGGTTCGGAGCAGGTCTCATCCTGATAGATCCAGAGGGAGCAGAATATTCCTACGCTCTTCGATTAAATTTCGCCAACTCAAACAATGATGCGGAATATGAAGCACTGCTAGCAGGTTTAAGAATAGAACAAAAATAAAGGTCGAAAAAATGCATGCATTTGTGGATTCAAAATTGGTAGCAAACCAGGTGGAGGGGTCGTACGAAGAAAAAGGGGAAAAGACAAAGAAATATAAGAAAAAAACCTTAGAAATGATCTGAAGCTTCAGCAACTTTCAAATAAGTCACATACCGAGGGAAGAAAACAGAAAGACCGACGCTTTAAGAAAACTAGCGGCGGTGCAATGTGAAGGACTAACAAAAGGGTACTAATTAAAGAACTCAACGAGCGGTCGGTGGATATGATAGAAGTTAATACAATAATTCGGGAAGCAACAAGAACTTGGATGAAACCAATCCAAGAATATATCAAAAAAAGAGTCCTACCGGAAGATGCCATTGAAGCATGAACAATTCGAGAAAAGGCACGCAACTACACCACAGAGAAAGGAATCTTATACCGAAAGTCATACTTGGGGCCATTGCTCCGATGCATACGTCCGCAGCAGGCCAAATACCTAATAAAAGAAATACACATGGGATCATGTAAAACGCATGACGGACCAAGAAGAGCAGTCCATAAGGCTATGAGTGTCGGATACTTCTGGCCAAGTATGCATCGGGATGCGAACAATGAGGTATCAAACTGCGACTCGTGTCAGGTATACGCGACCATACCAAAGCTGCCAAAAAACAACATGATCTTTGTTACTTCAGCCTGGCCCTTCCGAAAGTGGGGAATAGACATTATTGGACCCCTTCCCGAAGCTCCAAGTAAAATCAAGTACTTGATAGTAGCCATTGACTATTTCACCAAGTGGTTGGAAGCCAAGTCGGTAACTAGCATAACCAGAAAATAGGTCAAGAATTTTGCCTTTGATAACATTCTATGCAGGTTCGGAATACCAACCACCATCATAACAGACAACAGAACCCAGTTAATCAATGACCCATTCAAGTCTTGGGCAGAAAGACTAGGAATAAATCTTGTCTCCACATCGGTATATCATCCTCAAGTAAACGGAGCTGTAGAACGAGCTAACCGAAGCATAATGCAAGGAATCAAGACAAGGTTACATCAAGAAGGAGGAACATGGGTGGAGGAATTTCTAAATGTGTTATGGGCCCATAGAACAACGCCTAAGACTAGCAATAGAGAAACGCCTTTCAGTCTGGCATATGGTACCGAAGCAGTTATACTCGCGGAAATAGGCATCCCAACAAGACGAGTGATCCAAGAGTTCGATGAACGAAATGAAGAAGCACTCAGGTTGAATTTAAACCTGCTAGAAGAGCGAAGAGATATAGCGGCAATCAGGGAAGCAAGACGAAAACAACAAGTGGAAAAGTATTACAATCAACGAGTCCATCACAAGCAATTCAATGTAGGAAAATTTGTCCTTCGGAAAAATGAACTATCAAAAGTGGAAAACACAGGCAAACTTAGACCAAAGTGGGAAGGACCATACGAGGTTGTTGAAACATATAGCACGGGTGCCTACAAGCTTCGGTCTATGGATGGTGCATAAATACCACGTACTTGGAACTTTAGTAACTTGAGGAAATACTACACGTAATAGGAAGTAAAGGAAAGGAGGAAAATTGTTGCTAGACCCTCTGGAAAAACATGTAAATTTTTTTACGTCGGAAGCAACGGATCTAATGTACTTCTTTATGATGATATGAAAGAACAACTTTTGAATCCATGAAAACACAAATACATCGGACGGTTCACTACCTCCGGATGAAATAGTAAGCATTAACAGGGGCGAAAGAAAGAAACACACAAATTCGCCAGAGGAAGGGAAGAAGCACAAAGTCTTCCCCCTCCCACAAAAGCTCTCTGATGAATAGCTACATCGAATGGAGAAACACCATACAAGCTACATAGATTCTAATAAAAATTGTCTAAGTATGTATGCTCAAGACGCAAAGAGTTGGCTAATACTCTGCATCGGTCTACACCTTTTTCCCGTCTTAAGAAACAAATAAATACAAAGGGCAAACATGAACGTACTATGTAAAAAATAAAAGAAATGAATAAGCTAGATACAACACCACAAAGAGAAGTGATAAGGGTACAGGATAACATAAAGCGGGCAAACCACAAGGCCCAAAAGGGTGCAAACAAAGCACCATCAAAAAGGATGATAATAACAAAACCATCGCCAAGTGTTTAGAACATTACACATACAAAAATTTTGGCTAAATCTAACAAACATAAAGGTCAAGCTAAATACTAGCGGCTGAGTCATCAGAAACATTGATGAGGTATAGTCTCCCCTGGAACATCCGAAGAAGAAATATAGCTTAAATACTCCTGCCAAACTAGCACGGGCTAAAACTAAATAAATACTCCAGAGAAGCTGACTTGTCGAAGGACATGTCAGGTCTGGAGTCACCACCAAAACTTCAGAGAAGCTGGTGTGTCAAAGGACATATCAGGTTCGGAGTTACTAGCTCCATCCTAATGCAGCGATATCAAAGGACAACATGACAAAGGTACAGTCTTTGTAAAGGACCACAGTCCTTGGAATGACATGTAGCTGACAGTTCGTACCAAGAGAGAGCCCTAAGATTATGTCTTGCAGCGAATCTCATATCACCATACTTACTCTCATACTGGAGTTGGTCCCGGATTCACACCCCGGGGCGAGCTAATGGTGTTCTTTCTTATTTTTAGCTAGGATCCGGAGGAACCAAGTTGAACTCAGTATTCATCACTGTTGAGGTCACTTTTACCAAGCCCACATAAATTTACCTCAACATTTGGCGCCATCCGTGAGACCCGACATACCAATCTACCCAAAGAAGAAAAATCAAAGAAGGCATGGTTGACTCGCAACCTATGGAGGAGGAAATTCAGGGGGCGAAAACCAGGGACGTAGGAACGGAAGCCCATGGGGGACCCACCAAACCAGTCTTACAAACGCAGAAAACCCCTTCCCCTTCTTCAGCCTTCATCAAAGAAAACATTGATGTATTAAGAACCATGATCAAAGAACATGACCTGCAAGCCAAGGTAAAAGCCACACCAAGAATACTTCCCTATGCTGACTCTGACAAAGAAGATGTGGCCAGGTCGCTAGCAATAGGTTTTTTCGATCAATTCTCTCTCGAATCTTCCGGCACATCTGACACTTATGAGCAAACTTGCTCTGCTAGTGAAAGTCAGAGGACTCCCTCCAAGAGTAAAGAACCAACACAATTAAGAAGGTCAAGAAGGCTGGAAGACCGGAGCACAACAAAGGAGAAGGCAAGAAGGGAAAGGTCCAAGCCCAGAGGGAAAAAGTCCGGACACCAAGAGACAAGCTCGGACTCTGAATATGAGGAAGGTTCGGAGGACACCTATGAAGACCTAAACTCACCCTACAAAAGGCCTAAGCCCACTCCTTTTACCCAAAGAATCACTCATTTCAAATATCATTAGAGGTTAAAGCTCCCTCGAAACATCAGGGTATGATTGATAGTTTTTATACACTATATTATATTAATACACAAAAGTATAGAGAATAATTCCCAAAGTAGCCCTCTAGGAAAATTCTTATACAAATATATAATAATAATAATATACGTATGTTTACCGGAAAGTTTGCTTTCCCGGGTCGTTTCCCCAACGACTTGTGAAATTGAAATCACGTTCTTGTTCGGACAATGATTTGAATGAGAGGAAAGATATTGTTGATTATCTAAAACTACTAAATGAAAGCAACAAATAAAATAAGCACACAAAAATAATTAATCACTTAAAACAATTAACGGGAGCAAATAAACGTGACAAATAAGTAAATAAGACAAAATTAACCTCTAAAAATGCAAATTAAATTTCTAAACCTAAAATAAGACTAAATAAAATTTTAAGAAAAAGAAAAATATTTTTTTGATTATTTTTGAATTTATTATGAATTAAAAACTATTTTAATCTAATTAAATCCTAAAAAAATAGTAAATTAAGTCCTAAAAATTAAGAAAATTGTTTTTTAAACTTAGAAAAGTCTAGAATAACAAAAAAACTCAAAAAAACTATTTTTTAACTATTTTTAAAATTAAAATCCTATTTTTAAAATTAAAAATAAAAGCTCAAAAATGAAAATTAAAACCTAAAAGGTGTAAAAATTATTTTTCTGAATGGAAACCTAAAAGTAATTTTTATAAAACTAAAAACTATTTTTTTTATTTTTTTTTAAACTTTTTTCTATTTTTTATGTATTTTCGAATTTTAAAACCTTAGAAAAATGATTAAAAATAATCTACTTTATGGAAAATTACCAAAAAATCAGGGCAAATCTAAAAAGCTATAGAGATAGAAGGAAAAATAAGAAAAGGCTCACAGCTTAACAAATAAGCCCTAAATAAGCAATATTAAGCTACGGCTTATAATAAAAAAGGAAAAATAAAATGTGCATAACTATTAAATGGTGCAAGCTTTGGTTGGATGAGCTATTGAAGCAAAGTGGTAACGTTGGGTAAGTGTGTGGGAGGTCACGAGTTCAAGGTCTGGCGACACCCTTTTTGATTTTTTTTATTTTTGAAAACTCAAAAGATCAAAGTTGTAGATTAAGCTATTCTTAACAACTTTAACAAAAACAACATAAGCTTAAACTCAAAAATAATCTCAAAAACAGCTTATGAAAGTCTGATTACAGGAAGTGGCCTTTTGAAGGCTTAAAAAAACTTGTATTGACTAAAGGCATGCACACATTTCAATTTAAGCTCAAACTTGAATTCAAAAGCTATTCCTAGAAGCTAATGATGTCTAAAAGCTAAATCTAACAAGCTCACTTATCTACTAACACTTAAAGCTTATGGAAATTAAAGATTAAGACAACAACTTTAGGGACATACACTAAAAGCTTAAAATCAATATAAGCCTAAATGCACAATAAGCCAAATCAAAAGCTAAATCTATGGAAAATTAATCACCTACTTATAAGCTATGAATTCAATCTATTAAAACAACTACTATAAGCTAAAATTTAAGAATTGAAAATTAAGTTCTATATCTACTGATTTTGATTTTTTAAAGATTTTTGTGAACTTTTAAAAGCAAGGTTATCCTAAGTTATAAGCTAGAAATGAGAAAACAAATCTTATACTGAATTATCCTATTTGTAATTTATGAACCTACTGATTTTAAAAGTCAAAAAACTACTTGAGCTAATTCTAACTTTGATCCAAAAGCCACTGCAGTAAAAGACTGCAGTGGTACTAACTGATGCAAATGACAAAAAAAGGCCTAATGTGCAGGTTACCTTAAGGGTAAGACCTATACTACACACTCCTATTGAGTATGTTTGAACAAACTATAAACACAAATCAAGCCTAGGAGGCTTGAATCAAAATTTTAACAATCTAAGAGAAAGGGAAAAGGTCCCTTGGTGCTGAGACAACCAAAATGAACTTAAAGTTTTTAATTATTTTGAAAACTAACTTGAGAAAACCACTAAACTGCCCATTTTAGACTAAATCAAAGCTGGTTCAAAGACTTTTATCAAAAACCTTTGACTATTAAAGGTCAAACTACCTTAAACCAAACACCCCTTTAAGCAATGACAGATTTCATAAAACTTGAGCAATTTAATTCTGGTGATTACAACCTTGATACCAGATAACAATTAGCTAATAACAAGCTTAATAAACATATTCCAACAACTAATTTAAGCTAGAATCAAAAAGCTATAAGCTAAGCTAACTATTTTTGGTTTTTTAATGATATTATGACAGATAATGAAATTCTAAGATCTAATCTCCCTAAGCTAAAAACAGATTAACTAAGATGATTAATAAGCATACTAAGACAATAATAAGCACTAATAATTAATTAGATTAAGCAAATAAGCAACTACTAAGCTAATTTAAGCTAGAAAATTAAGACAAGGAATTTAAATGGGAACTTACAAATTGCCTTAGCAAAACAAAGGCTAAGTAAAGATCCATAGAAGCTCTTCCATTATTAGCTTCTCTTCCAAAAGTAACAATCCAAAGCAAAGGTACTTTTAACTGATTTTAAGTTTTGAGTAGATTAAGTGAACTAATAGCTCAATCACAAGCTTATAGACTTGTGAGAGCTTATGAGTAGCTTATGACATTGTAGCTTAACATCTTGGCTTATTGAGAGCTTATAAGTGAAGTAAGAGAGCTTTTGACAGATTATCTAAAAGTAAAAACACAATTTCATTAATATAAAAGCTTGATTACAATATTGAAGAGGAAATTACATAAGTTTTAAATGAAAATTACATAAGCTAGAATTAAGCTAAAATCTAAAGACTAAAAGCTACCCCCTTTGTGTGTGTGAGAGTGTGGGCTATTTATAGCCTGCAGCTGAACTTTCTAGACCTTGAGCCCTCTGCACGCTTCCTTCAATCATTGTCATACGATCTTCTAATCATTGAAGAGTTAAACTTAGCCGTTGGATCATCTTTGGGATCACACGGATTGCCAACGTGGCAATCCGTGGCTTGGTCTGTTGTGCTTTCTTTGTGAGTGTTTGTAGTGTAAAAATCACTCTCCTTGTGTGCTTCTTTATTTTGCCAACGTGTCATTCCCCTTTAGTACTTGACCAATAGCATGCTTGAAATGACATTTAAAATCCTGCTATCTCGTACTATGTCACCTGAATTGTCCATTTCACCCCTTAATTGGTAATTGCCCTTTGTCTTGAGTGCGTGGTGAAAGGTTAGGGATGATGAATAGTAAAACAATATCTCCCGCCCAATTTTTAACTGAAAAGGGGTAAAAGGGGGTCAAGTTTGGGTATTTGGAAAATTAAGTCTTTGTCTTTGTTATGGAAGTGGTGTAAAGTTTTGAAATTGGCAGAACAAGTCCCTGGACTTAGTATTAGGGTTATAGGTTATAGGTTATGAGCCGTGGGATGGGAAATGGGCTTTGGATCCGGGTGTTGTTTTTGATAGGTTTAGGCCCATTTAAGCTTAGGGGTCATTTGTGTAACTTTGAAAACTTGAGGGACTAGTATTGTAACGAAGGGGTCTTTGTCTTTTAGTGTTGACTTTGACTGTTTGACTTAAGTTAACCAATGTTTGACCATTGGTTGATTTTTTGACTTTGGCTTTTTAATCCCCGGCTTCTTTTGTGCTCTTCCGTTCCTCGTGTCCGTGTTTGCCCGTTTTTGACGGTTTTCTTGTGATTTTTTGTCTTATCCGTACCTGCACACACAAAACACAAAAACACACATATCTTTGCCATTTTAATCATGTTTTTGGTCATTTAGGTTCATTTTTGGTGTTAACGGATATGTGTATTTTACACCTATCAGGGTATATGAGGGAAATAAAGATTCGGAGGACCATTTAGGCATCTTCTCGGCGGCGGCCGAACAAAAAGAGTGGTCGATGCCCGTTTGGTGCAAAATGTTTTGTCAAACCCTACGTGGAGCGGCACAAAATTGGTTCGATGATTTGGACCCTAAAAGTCTAGACAGTTTCGAAGAATTAAGTCAAAAGTTATTGGAGGAATTTTCACAACAAAAGAGATATACCAAAGACTCCACAGAGATTCACGATTGCAAGAGAAGGCAGAATGAGGGTTTGCAACCTTTCATGGATCGGTTCAGATTCAAAAGTTTACACATAAAGGGAGTTCCTCCGGTTCTACATATCTCAGCTTTTATGCATGGTCATGGTCATTCGGAACTCGCCAAGCTCAATGACAAAATACCCAAGACGGTGGATGAGATGTTCGAGAGAGTCAGAGCCTTCATTAAAGGAGAAGTTTCCACGGGGTCAGCAGAAATGGTCCGTCGTTCCTTAGGGGGACAATGGGTATATTCGTCCGTCATGATCCGGAGGACCCAAAAAAGCTAGAAATAGAGGCGGCCTGAGAGAAACACGAAGAAACATGGGGATATACACTCCTTATCCCCGAAAAGATACTTTCACCCCACTTATCAAGACTCCGAAAGAGATCTTAGCCATGGAAAGTGTGAGCTTCCCAGAACCGCCACCTTTAATCAAAACCCCTGAAAAATAAAACTTGAACAAATTTTGTGACTACCACGGGGACAGGGGTCACAACACCAACGACTGCTATCAGTTAAATAATCAAATAGAGGAAGTTGTGGCCTCGAGGAAGTTGGCCCATCTAGTAAAAGATATCCGCCAGAACAACTAGAAGAACAGAAGCCAAGGAAGGAACAATGTAAAGGTCATAAACATGATAAGAGAAGGAGGAAATCGCAAGAGGCCTTTTGAAGAAGAAAGGTCTGGTCTAACAGATGAACTCACCTTCCTTGCAATCCCCCGAAATCAACTGACAGATGAACCCATCATATTAGAATGAGTAATTAAAGGAAATCAGGTCCGAAGGATTCTTGTTGACGGTGGGAGTTCGTCAGAGATCATGTATGAACATTGCTTTAAAATCCTCAATGTTAACATCCAGTCAAGACTCAAAAGATGTAGAGCTCAGCTGGTAGGTTTTTCAGGAGAAATGTATCATCCTCTAGGAATAATAGATCTTCGAGTAACTATGGGAAAGGCGGGAAGAAACAAAACGGTGCTAATGGAGTTTGCGATAATAAAATGTCGTTCGCCATACAATGTCATAATAGGACAGACCAGAATGAGAAGCCTCAGAGCGGTAGGTTCTACCATCCATTCTATGATCAAATTCCCTACTAACCAAGGAATCGTAACAATGGAAACCAGTAGAGAGGCTCTATGGGAATGCAAACACCTAGAAAGGGTGCAAGGTTCATGGAAGGAGGTGTAGTGGCGTCGACATAAAGAGAAAATGTCTAAGATAAGAGAACAAGTAATACTAAGAACAAAGAGCAGCTCCGGCCGAGGGCCTAACTCAGGTCCGATGCCGCTTGAAAAAACAAGGGACAGGGAAAACACAGAGGAAGTATTCACCATCAACCATGAACGTCTGAACCAGTATGTAACAATGGGGACCACGTTGATAACCGATTACAAACGGCTATTAACAGACGTTCTCTGGAAAAACATGGAGGTATTCGCTTGGACCAGATAGGAAAGAACAACCGTTCCACGATTCGTCATGGAGAATCAACTAAAGATATACCCCCTTGCCGAGCCGGTGGTCCATAAGAGACGACCCATGACACCAGACGGAAGACTGGTATTGAAATAAAAGGTGTTCCAGTGGCTAAAGGAAGGGATGATCAGAAAGGTTCAACCCCCTGTATGGGTGGCCAATACGATACCTGTTAAGCTAGGAAATGGAACCTGTAAGGTGCAAGTAGATTACTTCAGCCTCAACAAAATATGTGCCAAGGAGATGTACCCCTTTCTGGAGGAAGGGGAAGAGCTAGCATCGATAATGCGATACCCATACAAATGTTTCCTACGACTCCCAAAGGAATACAACCAAGTAAGAATGGTAGAGGATGACGAAGAAAAAACCGGGTTTCATACGGAAGAAGGAGTATAGTGTTTCACCCACATGTCAAAATAATTAAATAACTCGGTGGCTACACTTCAGAGGATGATGGAGAAGGTCTTAGCCGATCAAAGAGGACGGAACATAGAAATATACTTGGAGGAAATAGTAACAAAAAGCAAAAATAAGCAAGACCTAGTTCAAGACGTGGAAGAAACACTAAGAAAGTTGAAAAGAGTAGACATCAAGATTGATCCGATCATGTATTCGTTTGAACTGAAGGATGGAAGGTTTCTTGGCCATATGGTAACAAGAGAGGGAGTAAAAGTAGACCCAAAAAAAGTGTAGGTAATCATCCTAAGCCTCACCCTAAAAAATCCAAATCAAATACAAAGTTTGTTCTTACAGCTAACATCCATTAGCAAATTCATCCCAAAATTAGCGGAGCTGATGTACCCCATTAGCAAAGTCTGAATGAGGTTTGAGACAGCAGAAGGATCTGGCTGGACGAACAAAGCCAAAGAAGCCCTCCAAAGGAGAAAAAGGAAATTAAACAAATTACAAACATTGGCTATTCCAAAGGAAAGAGAGGTTATGATGCTATGTCTATTGCACAGAAGTGAGATAATAAGTTTTGTGTTGCTGGTAGAGAGGGAAGGAATCCAAATACCTGTCTCCTATGTGAGCTAACCGCTACAAGGAATGGAGATATGCTACACCCCAACGGAAAAGATGGTACAAGCACTAATTCACATAACAAATCCCTGAGAGCAATCTTTAGAAAACATAAGGTTAAGGTGGTAACCGATGGACCAATAGAGGAAATACTAAAGCTCTCCAGAAAATAAGGAAGGTTGGCAAAATGGGTTGCTGAAGTACGGATGATGAGGTATAGTCTCCCCCGAAATATCCAAAGAAGAAATATAGCGTAGATACTGCTGCTAAACTAGCACGGGCTAAAACTAAATAAATACTCCGGAGAGGCTGACTTGTCGAAGGACATGTTAGGTCCGGAGTCATCACCAGTACTCTGGAGAAGCTGGTGTGTCGAAGGATGCACCAGGTCTGGAGTTATTAGCTCCGTCCTAATACAACGGTATCAAAGGACACTCTGACAAAGGTACAGTCCTTGCAAAGGACCATAGTCCTTGGTATGACACATGGCTGACAGTTCGTACCAAGAGAGAGCCCCACGGTTATGTCTTGTAGTGAATCCCAAATAGTATAAAGGGAGGGCTCATTTCCTCAAGACGATACACAGAACACCAACTCCGGACCATACTTTATATTCTCCGCATTTATCTCATAATAACCATACTTACTCTTACACTAAAGTTGGTCTCGGATTCATATTCTAGGGCGAGCTAAAGGTGTTCTTTCTTATTTTCAGCTAGGAGACGAGGGACAGCTCCGGAGGAAACAAGTTGATCCTGATATTCATTACCGCTGAAGTAATTTTACCAAGCCCAAGTAGCCCACGTAAATTTACCTCAACATTTGGCGCCATCCGTGGGACCCGACATCCCAATCTACCCAAAGAAGAAAACTGAAGAAGGCATGGTTGACTCGCAACCTATGGAGGAGGAATTTCAGGGAGCGGTGACAAGGGATGTAGGAACAGAAACCTATGGGGGGCCCACCGAACCAGTCTTACAAACGCAAAAAACCCCTTTTCCTTCTTCGGCCTTCATCAAAGAAAACATTGATGTATTAAGAACCATGATCAAAGAACATAACCAACAAGCCCAAATGAAAGCTACACCAAGAAAAATCGCCTATGCCAACTCTGACAAAGAAGCTCCGGCCAGGTCACTAACAAGAGGTTTTTCCGATCGATTCTCTCTTGAATCTTCTGGCACATCTGACACCCACAAACAAACCTGCTATGCGAGTAAAAGTCGGAGAGCTCCCTCTAAGAACAAAGAACCGACACACTTAAGAAGGTTAAGAAGATTGGAAGACCGGAGCATAACCAAGGAGAAAGCAAGGAGGGAAATGTCCAAGCCCAGAGGAAAGAGGTCTGGACACCAAGAGATAAGCTCGGACTCCGAACGTGAGGAAGGTTTGGAAGATGCTTATGAAGACCTAAATTCACCCTATAAAAGGCCTAAACCCACTCCTTTTACCCAAAGAATCACTCGTTTTAAAAATCATAGAAGGGCAAAACTCCCTCGTAACATCAGGGTACATGATGGAAAAAAGATCCAGAGGACCATTTAGGCATCTTCTCGGTGGTGGCCGAACAAAAAGAACCCAAAGAGTGTGGACACTTTCGAGGAACTTAGTCCAAAGTTCTTGGAAGAATTTTCATAACAAAATAGATATTCTAAAGACCCTACAGAAATTCAGGGCATCAAGAGGAGACAGAATGAAGGCTTGCAAGGTTTCATGGATCGGTTCAAATCAGAAAGTTCACACATAAAAGGAGTTCCTCCAGTTCTACGCATCTCAGCTTTCATGCATGGTCATGGTCATCCAGAACTAGCCAAGAAGCTCAACAACAAAATACCCAAGATGGTAGACGAAATGTTTGATAGAGTCAGGGCTTTCATTAGAGGAGAAGTGGCAGCTGGATCAGCAGAAATGGTCCGTCCTTCTCAAGGGGACAAAGGGTATATTCATCTGGCATGGACCAGAGGGTCCAAAAAAGCTAGAAATAGAGGCGGCCCAAGAGAAGCACAAAGAAACATAGGGGTATATGCTCCTTATCCCCGAAAAGATACTTTCACCCCACTTATCAAGACTCCGAAAGAGATTTTGGCCATGGAAAGTGTGAGCTTCCCAGATCCGCCACCTTTAATCGGGACCCCTGAGAAACAGAACTTGAACAAATTTTGTGACTACCATAGGGACAGGGGTCATAACACCAACGACTGCTATCAATTAAAAAAGCAAATAGAGGAAGTTATGGCCTCGGGAAAGTTGGCCCATCTGGTGAAAGATATTCGTCGGACCAATCAGAGGAACGGAAGCCAATGAAGAGACAATGCAAAGGTCATAAACATGATAAGGGAAGGAGGAATTCGCAAGAGGCCTTTTGAAGAAGGAAGGTTCGGTTTAACGGATGAGCTCACCTTCCCTGCGATCCCTCAGAATCGATTGACGAACGAACCCATCATGTTAGAAGGAATAATTGAAGGAAATCAAGTCCGAAGGATCCTTGTCGACGATGGAATTTCGTCAAAAGTCATGTATGAACATTGCCTCAGAAACCTCAATGTCAACGTCTGGTCAAGACTCAGAAGATGCAGAGCTCTGATGGTAGGTTTTTCAAGAGAAACATATCATCCCCTGGGAGTAATAGATCTTCAAGTAACTATGGGAAGGGCAGGAAGAAGTAAAACGGTGCTAATGGAGTTTGCGATAATAAAATGCCGCTCGCCATATAACGTTATAATAGGAAGAACCGGAATGAGAAGCCTCAGGGCAGTAGGTTCTACCATCAATTCTATGATCAAATTCCCTACTAACCAAGGGATCGTAACAATGGAAACCAGTAGGGAGGCTCTAAGGGAAAGCAGGCAGCTAGAGAGGGTGCAAGGTTTATGGAAGGGGTACAATGACATCAACATAAAGAAAAAATGTCTAGAATAAGAGAACAAGTGATACTAAGAACAAAAAATAGCTCCAAACGAGGACTTAACTTAGGTTTGGTATCCCTAGAAAAAATGCGGGACGTGGAATACGCGGAGTAAGTATTCACCATCAGCCATGAACGTCCAGACCAGTACGTAACGATGGGGACCACGTTGATAGCCGATTGCAAATAGTTATTGACAAAAGTTCTACAGGAAAACATGGAGGTATTCGCATGGTTCGGATCAGAAAGAACAGTTGTTCCACAGTTCGTCATGGAACATCAACTAACGATATATCCTCTTGTCGAACCAGTGGTCCATAAGAGATGCCTCATGTCACCAGAAGGAAGGCTAGCATTGAAATAAAAGGTGTTATGTTGGCTAAAGGAATGAATAATTAGAAAGGTTCAACACCCAGTGTGGGCCGCCAACACGATACCTATTATGCTAGCAAATGGAACCTGGAAGGTGCAAATGGATTACTCTAGCCTCAACAAAGTCTGTGCCAAGGACATGTATCCCTTTTCGGAGGAAGGGGAAGAGCTAGCATCTTTAATGGGATACCCGTACAAATGTTTCCTACGACTTCCAAAGGAATACAGCCAAATAAGAATGGCCGATGATAATGAAGAAAAGACTAGGTTTCATACAGAGTAAGGAGTATACTGTTTCACCTATATGCCGAAAGAATTAAAGAACTCAGCTGCTACACTCCAAAGGATGATAGAGAAGGTCTTAGCCGATCAAAGAGGATGGAACGTGGAAACATACTTGGAAGAAATAGTAATAAAAAGCAAAAGTGAGCTGGACCTGGTTCAAGGTGTTGAAGAAACACTAATAAGGTGTAAAAGAGTAAACATCAAGATTGATCCGGTCACGTCTTCATTCGGAGTAAAGGAAGGTTTCTAGGCGATATGGTAACAAAGGAAGGAGAAAGAGCAGACCCGGAGAAAGTACAGGCAATCGTTCTAAGCCCCACCACAAAAAGCCCAAATCAAATACGAATTTTGTTCTTACAACTAACATGCATTAGGAAATTTATCCCAAAAATGGCGAAGTTACAGTACCCCATTCGCAGGGTCCGAATGAGATTTGAGGCAACAGAAGGATCTGGCTAGACGAAGGAAGCTGGAGAAGCTCTCCAAAGGATAAAAAGAAAATTAAACAAATTGAAAATGTTTGATGTTCCAAAGGAAGGTGAAATCATGATGCTATGTCTACGCCATAAAGGTGAGACGATTAGTTTTGTGCTGCTAATAGAAATGGAAAGAATCTAAATGTCTGTCTCCTATGTGAGTCGACCGCTATAAGGAATGAAAATATGCTACACCCCAACGAAAAAGATGGTACAAGCACTAATTCACACAACAAGATCCCTAAGAGCAATCTTTAGAAAACATAAGGTTAAGGTGATAACGAATGGACCAATGGAGGAAATACTGAAGCTCTCCAGAAAAGAAGGACGATTAGCAAAATGGGCCGCCGAGATACGAACATATGACATCTCATACATCCCAAGAAAGGCGGCTGAAGGACTAATAGTAAAGAAGTTCTTTAGTCAAGGAGAGCAAGTAGAAGAGACACCCGATGCAGACAAAAGGGGGACGCTCAAGCTAAGCAAGAAGCTTCAAGCAAAATCAACCCCAACACAAAGGGCCTGAAGGTTGTATCTAGGAAAAGAAACAATTGAAGAAGGTTTGGGTGTAGGAATCATCATGTCCAGTCCTGAGGAAAAGATGTATTCATATGCCATTCATTTGAAATTTAACGCATCCAACCATGCTGTGGATTGCGAGGCATTATTGGCAGGACTAGCCGCCTCTGTAAGCAAATGTATGAAAGACTTGCATGTCTTCATGGATTCACCAAAGTTAGTTGCTCAGACAGAAGGAAACCATATGCCAGCAACGGAGCAAGAGAGGAAGTATAAGAAAGAAATCATAGAGGCAGCAGCCCCGTTCGACAGGTTCCGGATCACACATCTTCCAAAAAATTTGAACTCCAAAGTAGAGGTGTTAACAGGATTGGCAACCATAAAGTTGGAATTTCTCAATCAGGAAGTATCGGTGGGTATCAAAACAAGACCATTGGTAGAAGAGACAAGCTGCAGCAAGAAGGGAAAAGCAGCAACAAATATACCAGGTGCAAAGCCAAACTACAATTGGGAAGTTAGTAGGAGCAACTGAATGAACTTGTGATAGCAACATATATCTAGTAGTGTTATGTAACCCATCCGAGGTAGCCATTTTCAAAGTGTTAGCTTATCTCGGAGGACCCTTCTATTTTCATATCTAAGTATTTGATTTTTACCTTAGTATGATAAAGTTAAATTATGTTGGACAAATAACAATGATGCAAACACGAAGCATGGTAAGCTCCAGATGGCTCGCTACCTCCGAATAGAAATAAAGGAACACACTTACCCCATAAAGATGAAACACATATGGGAAGGCTAAGTTAAACACAAAAACTTAAGCATAAGGCCGAAAGAGGAGACACAATGATCCCCTCCTTCCGGGTAAACAACTCCGATGAACAACAGCGTCGTGGATGAGCTCACCTTGTAACAATTAACGGGGAAGGAAATATGAGCAACTGTAATGTGTACGGACATAGCTAATAAACATTTTCTCTGGTATATGAGTTAGTCCGGACATATTCGTCTGGATCATATAAAAAACATATAACAGGAGCAAACACAAGGCATTTTTGGGCATAAACCAATGCTAAAGTGCTAGATACAAACGTATAAACATTACAAATAAGCTATGAGAAACAAACCGACGTACCAAAGAGTGGATCATACTAAAAAGGAAGTTACATTACAAAGTACTTATTACAAGCCGAACGAGACCGGCAATGTTAACCGAACGTAGTCGGCAGTTACATAAAACGGAAAGCAAAATAATACTTAACGAGCTAGTAACCAGGCAAGTTCAAAAGCTAGGCGTGATAGTATGATGTCTGCTCCGGAAAGAAATATTTAGCCCATTGAACCTACAGATGCTTGACCAGCTATACTACAGGTCCCAGGGGGAAGCCATTTAGCTTTGGGCGGGTGGCATGACTCAGGATCCGCTGGATGGACAACAACACATCTACAATCAGTTTGCCTCAAGCTCGGAGCAACAAGTGTTCTCCGGCATATCACACGCCCCTCCCCTAACATAAAATGGACTTACAAAAAAAAGGAGAAAGAAAGAATGGAAAAACTAAGTCTAAACCTAGAGGAGTTAACAGCAGCCTCTTCACTAGCAACAAAAGAGGGAATCAAACCACCACCTTTCTCACCAGCAGAAAGGGAAACCACAACATAATTAGGGCCGGAGGAAACACGCCCCGACCCTACCCCCACCAACTCTACAACATCATCAAGAGCAACAGAAACACCCTGGACAAAAGCATGTCCGGATTTAGCAGCGACAATATCATCAGTCATCTTTGGGTCTGACCCGTCAATCTCAACATTTACCATCTCCTCATTATGCTCAGAAGCAACAACGAAAGCAATAAGATCAACATTAGCAGACAACTCCAAGGATTTAAAAGTAGGTGTCACAGTCGACTCCTTTGTAATGGGAGGAGAAACATGAGCATCTCTCGGAGTGAGGACGTTGGTCGAACGAACCAATTTTTCAGGCTCAAGCTGAAGGATAACCGATAGAGGTTCAATAGCATGTTCAGAAATCTTGTTAAGAAAGGCATAGTCAGTTTGACCAACAAGGGGGAAGCTTTAGCAAGCCTATCCTGTGCACCAGATATGAAATTAGCCATCTTCTTCAACACAGCAGCAAACTCATCCTTAGTCCGATGAATACTTAAACCACGCTTAAATCCAGCACTAGCAACCAAAGAAAGGAGTTCACCCTGAACTCTACTAAATTCACCAGTAGCAAGAAACTTATGGACCAAACCCTGGAACTGGCCTCGGAAGAAGGACAAAAACTCCAAAGCAGTAGCCTTCAACCAAAGGATCTCCTCATCCTTTTCAGCCTCAAGAACAATAGCTTGATTAAGAGCAGTGGAGAGATGAGCCACCTCAGCATGTAAATTATCCAGACTTTTAGTAATAATCTTGATCTTTTTCTTCTTCTCCTTTCCCTTTGCCTTGGACTTTGCAAAAAAAGCATTAGAGGAAGAAAGTTTGTAGTTAAGCCTGGAAACCTGCTTCTTCAAGGCAGACACTTGAAGTTCCAACCCAGTCAAGCTAGCAACCTTCTCCTCATAACCATTCAGCCTGGAGTCCGCTGATAACACATACTCATGATGAGATTGATTCAACCTACGATAGCGAGCAAAAAGCTCACCACCACGCGACATCATCATACAATGCAGCACTTATCTTTGCAGTTAATTGATCATCAGACAAACTTTCAACCCGAACAATCTCTCCTGGTGTGGGGAATTGATCCACCATAGTTTTGTAAACAGCAAGATCCTTGAAGACTTCCTCAGTCAGAACCCCGAAAGTAGGCCGGTATGGAGCATCCCACTCCTCACGAGTAAACTCGCAATTCCCAGCAACGCCACCTTCGGGATAGGTGGCCTAATATGGACCAGTAGAGAATGGAAAAAGTCCGCATGAATGGCATCTCCGAACACATCCCTGAACGTGGGAGCAGGACTAGAGGATGGTCTCGTTCGGCTTGCACCACCAGACGGTACAGCAGCATCATCGACCATAATGCCCTTACCCTGAGAATCTGCAAAATAAAAGCACAATAAGACAAAGAAAGAAGACAAGGAAGAAAACAAGTTAGAAATAAGTAATTACCTCAGGTGTTAAAACCTTCAGCAGCAGGAGTAGTGGAGCTCTCACCCTGGTTCCTTGAAGAAGGGATCACAGCAGCAGAACGAATAGGGGTAACCAACGGAATCTCAACACAAGCATCATCATCACCATCACTTTCATCATTAGAATCACCTACAAACAAACTGGGGTGAGTAGTACTACCGGACGATTGAGCCAAGACAGACCTAGTATGCTTAGCAACATGGCTTGAAGTGGCACCAGAAGTAGAGGCCTTTTGCTTCTGAGAAGCTTCAGCCTTAGAAAGAATCTTGGAACTAGGGGTACCAACGGCAAGATCCTCCAGAGTAGGATCCGGAATAACAGCATCGGCCGCAGCAGGAGGAGTGTAGTAAAGGGGAAGCCTTTGAAGGGTTGACCTAACATCAAAATGGGGCTCCTCCTAGACCTCAGAACCGGTCCACTCAAGAAGGCATAAAAAATCATGAATGCCCATAATTGCAAAAAAGAAAAACAACAATGAATGAAAGCAACAAAAGCCAAAGATATAACACAAAACAGTTAGACCTACCCCCCGTACCATTTCTATCGGCACCTTGAAGCACCGGATCACAGACACGACTCTTCTAAACTCGACTCAACCCAGATAAAACTAACACCCCTTCAGGCATATCCCTCAGCTTTATAACATGTGCGCTCAATCGACGCACATCAGCCATACTATAAGAGCCAGCAACAGGCCTCGGATCGTCAATAGCTGCGTCTGGATGTCTCCAAACCATAGCATCTGGAATATCTCGCCGATCACTTAAAAAGAATACACTCTTCCAGTGCTTCATGCAAGAACGGTTATCATCCTAGTCACCTTGTTTACATGGCGTTTAAAAAAACCTAAACAAGGTCACCGTCGGCTCTATCTGAAAAGACTGACAAAGCACCTCGAAAGTAATCACCTTATTAAGACCTAGAGGATCCAGTTGAGAGAAGTGAACCCTATAATGCTTGATAAGGGCCAGGAGGAACAAAGAAAAATGAATACGAACACCAGAAAAATCAAACATCCAGTGATAAATACCAATGGCATCATCTGGAAGCTTGGACATCAAAAATTCTTTGAAGGGCAGTTGAGGATGAAGATCACGAGGTATCTTATATTTAATGATTAGTTCATATCATCTTGGGTGAGTTGAGAATGGTACAGATCCATATCTTTTTTGGACATAATTGAAAAAATAAGGAGAAAAGAAAAAAGGTACCTATGAAGGGGAAGAATCCGGAGCAAAGTAAGAAGCGACAGGAAGCAAAAACAATAGCTCCAGAAACAATGTATGTTTTTACTATAGCAAGGGAAAAGCGAAAAGTAAAAAAGAGACTGATATTTATAGGGAAAGAAGGAAAAGGCACGACGGTTGAAAAGTTATCACATGACATGTTGCAGAGAAAGTGTATGGAAAAAAAAGCAAGCCACGTCCGCATAGGCAGAACATTAATGACGCAAAAGCACATTGAAGTCTAGCACTAACAAGCTAGCTTGGCAGATACTAGACTGGGGAGACATGATGAGGTATAGTCTCCCCTGGAATATCCAAAGAAGAAATATAGCTTAGATACTGCTGCTAAACTAGCATGGGCTAAAACTAAATTAATACTCTAGAGAGGCTGACTTGTCGTAGGACATGTCAGGTCCAGAGTCATTACTAGTACTCCGGAAAAGCTGGTGTGTCAAAGGATGCATAAGGTTTGAAGTAATTAGCTCTGTCATAATACAGCGGTATCAAAGGTACAGTCCTTGGTATGACACATGGCTGACAGTTCATACCAAGTGAGAGCCCTACGGTTATGTCTTGTGGTGAATCCCAAATAGTATAAAGGGAGGGCTCATTTCCCCAAGACAATACACACAACACCTACTCCGGGCCATACTTTATATTCTTCGCATATATCTCATAATCACCATACTTACTCTTACGCCAGGGTTGGTCCCAGATTCACATATCGAGGCGAGCTAACGGTGTTCTTTCTTATTTTCAGCTAGGAGATGAAGGACTAAGCTCTGGAGGAACCAAGATGATCCTGATATTCATTACCGCTGAAGTAATTTTACCAAGCCTAAGTAGCCCACGTAAATTTACCTCAACAACAAACATATGACATCTCGTACATCCAAAGAAAGGAGGCTGAAGGATCAGTAGTGAAGAAGTTCTTTGGTCAAGGAGAACAAGTACAGGAAACACCCGATGTAAATGAAGGGGGAATGATCAACCTAAGCAATAAGCTTCAAGCAAAGTCAACCCCAACACCAAGGGCCTATAGGTTATACCTGGGAAAAGAAACAATCAAAGAAGGTTCGGCTGTGGGAATAATCCTAGTCAGTCTTGATGAAAAGATGCATTCGCATGTCATTCGCTTAAAATTTAACGCATCCGATCACGCCATTGATTGTGAGACACTATTGGCAGGGCAAGCCGCCTCTGTAAGCAAAGGTATGAAAGACTTGCATGTCTTCATGGATTCACCAAAGTTGATTGCTCAGACAGAAGGAAAAGATATGCCAGCAACAGAACAAGAAAGGAAGTATAAGAAAGAAATTATGGAGGCAACAACCCCATTCCACAGGTTTCAGATCACACATCTTCCAAAAATTTTGAACTCTAAAGCAGAAGTGTTAACAGGGTTGGCAACCATAAAGTTGGAATTTCTCAATCAGGAAGTATCGATAGGTATCAAAACAATACTATCGGTGGAGGAGACAAGCAGCGGCAAGAAAGGAAAAGCGACAAGCAAGGCACCAGGAGCAAAGCCAAACTACAATTGGGAAACTAGTGAGAGAAACTGAATGAACTTGTAATCGTAATGCATATCTAGTAGCATTATGTAACCCATCCGAGCTAGCTATTTTCAAAGTGTTAGCTCACCTCGGAGGGCCCTTCTGTTCTTATATTTAAGTATTTGATTTTTACCTTAACATGATAGAGTCAAATTTTATTAGATAAGTAACAATGATGCAAACATGAACCATGGTAAGCTCCGGATGGCTCGCTACCTCCGGATAATGATAAGGGAACACACTTACCCCATAATACGAAACACATATGGGAAGGCTAAGTTAAAACAGGAAAAATTTAGCATGGGGTCGAAGGAGGAGACACAATGATCCCCTCCTTCTGAATGAACAGATCCGATGAACAACAACGTCGGTGAGAGAACATGTACCAACTAATGGGGAAGGAAATACAAGCAACCTGTAATGTGTACGAACATAGCTAATAAACATTTGCTCCGGTATGTAAATTGGTCTGGATATGATCCCCGGACCATGTAACAAACATATAATAAGGAGCAAACATAAGGCGTTTAGGGCATAAACCAATGCTAAAGTGCTAAATACAAACGTATAAACATTACAAAAAAGCTATGGGAAACAAACCGACATAACAAAGAGTGGATTATGATAAAAGAGAAATTATATTACAAAGTACCTATTATAAGCCGAACAAAGCCGGCAGTACAATTGACCGAACGTAGTCAGTAGTTGCATACAAAGGAAACTAAAACAAACACTTAACGAGCTAGTAACCAGGCAAGTTCAAAAGCTAGGCGTGACGGTACGATATCTGCTTCGGAAAGCAATATTTTGCCCATTAAACCTACGGAGGCTTGACCAGCTATACTAAAGGTCTCAGGGGGGAAGCTATTCGGCTTAGGGCGGGTGGCATGACTCAGGATCCGCTGGATGGACAACTACACATCTATAGTCAGTTTTCCCCAAGCTCGGAGCAACAAGTGTTCTCCAGCATACCACGCGCCCCTCCCCTAATAGAAAATAAATTTACAAAAAAAGAGAGGAGATAGAGGGAAAGGAAAAACTAAGTCTAAACCCTAGAGGGGTTAGCAGCAGCCTCTTCATCAACAGTGGAAGAGCGCAAGGAACCATCACCTTTCTCACCAGCAGAAAGGGCCACAACAACATCGGTAAGGCCGAAGGAAACACGCTCCGACCCTACCACGGTCACTTTAGCAGCATCATCCAAAACATGAGAAGTACCCTGCACAAAGACACTTTCGGACTTAGAGTGGGCAGCATCATCATTCATCTCAGCATCCGGCCCATCAACCATAGCATTCACCCACTCCTCGTTTTGCTCTAAAGCAACAGCAGAGGGAGCAGGGGCAACATTAGTAGATAACTCCAAGGATTTGGAAGCAGTTGTCACAGTCGACTCTTTTGCAATAGGAGGAGAAACAAGATCATCCCTTGAAGTGGGGACGTTGGCCGGACAAGCCAATTCTTTAGGCTCAAGCTGAAGGATAACCGATAGAGGATCAGTAGCATGCTCAGAAATCTTGTAAAGAAAGGCATAATCAGTTTGAGCAATAAGGGGGGAGGCTTCAGCAAGCCTATCATGTGTACCAGGCATAAAATTAGCCATCTTATTCAACACAGCAGCAAACTCATCCTTAGTCCGATGCATACTCAACTCACGCTCAAACCTAGTACTGGCAGCCAAAGAAAGGAGTTCACCTTGAACTTTGTTAAACTCATCAGAAGTAAGAAACTTCCAAACCAAACCCTGTAATTGGACCCGGAAGAAAGATGCAAACTCTGGAGGAGTGGCCTTCAAACGAAGGATTTCCTCATCCTTCTCAGCCTCTAAAACAGTGGCTCGATTCAAGTCAGCAGAAAGGCGAGCCACCTCGACATGCAGGTTATCCAGACTTTTAATAAGAGACTTGATCTTTTTCTTCCTCTCCTTTCCCTTAGCCTTGGACTTTGAAAAAGACGCATCGGAGGAAGAAAGTTTATCATTAAGCCCATAAACCTGCTTCTTCAAGGTAGACACTTAAAATTTCAAACCAGTCAAGATAGCAACCTTCTCCTCATAACCCTTCAGCCTAGAGTTTGCTGATAACACATACTCATAATGAGACTGATTCAACCTACGATAACGAGCAAGTAGTTCACCACCATGTGACATCATCATACAATGTAGCACACTCATCTTCTCAGTTAGTTGATCATCAGACAAACTTTCAACCTGAACCATCTCTCCTGGTGTGGGAAACTGATCCACAACAGTCTTGCAAATAGCAGGATCCTTAAAAACTTCCTTAGTTAGAACCCCAAAAGTAGGCCGATACGGAGCATCCCACTCCTCGCGAGTAAACTCACAATTCCCAGCAACACCACCTTCAGGGTAGGTGGCATAATAAGGACCAGCAGAGAAAGAGAAGAAGTCCGCATGAATAGCATCCCCGGAGACATCCTTGAATGAAGGAACAGGGCTGGAGGATGGGCTAGGTCGGCTCACACCAACGCATGGTGTAGCAGCATCATCGGCCATTATGCCCTTGCCCCGAGAATCTAAAAAACAAAAGAACAATAAGACAAAGAAAGAAGACAAGGAAGAAAACAAGTTATAAGTCAAAAGTAATTACCTCGGGGGTTAAAACCTTCACCAGTGGGAGTAGCAGAGCTCCCACCCTGGTTCCCTGAAGAAGGAATCACAACGGTAGAACGAAGGGGAGTAACCAACAGAATCTCAACACAGGCATCATCGTCATCATCATCACTTCCACCATCATCACCCAAAAACAAACGAGGACGAGTAGTACTACCAGACGATTGAGCCATAGTAGACCTAGTACGCTTGGCAACATGGCTCGAAGTGGTACCAGGATTAGAGGCCTTTCACTTCTGAGAAGCTTCAGCCTTAGCAAGAATCTTGGAACTAGGGGTACCAATGGCAAGATACTCTAGAGTAGGATCCAAAATAACAGCATCAGCCACAGCAGGAGGAGTGCAGTAAAAGGGAAGCCTTTGGAGGGTCGGCCTAACATCAAGATGGGCCTCCTCCTGGACCTTAGCACCGGTCTACTCAAGAATGCAACAATGAATGTAAGCAACAAAAGACAAAGATACAACAAAACATAGTCAACCCCCCCCCCCTCCTCATACCATTTGCATCAGCACCCCGAAGTACCGGATCACAAACACGGCTCTTTCAAACACGACTCAACCCAGATAAAACCAACACCCCCTCAGTCATATCCCTCAGCTTTACAACATGTGCGCTCAACCGACGCACATCATCCATAGTAAAGGAACCACCAGCGGGCCTTGGATCATCAATGGCCGCACTCGGATGTCTCCAAACCATAGAACCTGGTATAACCCGCCGATCAATAAAAAAGAACCCACTCTTCTAGTGCTTCATACAAGAACGGTTATCATCAATACAGACTGGAGAAGGGGCACGGCGCTTGGCAAACGAAAACTAGTCACCCTGTTTGCATAACATTTAGAAAACCCTAAACAAAGTCACTGTCGGCTCTATCTGCAAAGACCGACAAAGCACTTCGAAAGTAATCACCTTATTAAGACCCAGAGGACCCAACTGAGAGAAATGGACTCTGTAATGTTTGATAAGGGCTAGAAGGAACGAAGAAAAATGAATGTGAACACCAGAAAAATCAAACATCCGATGATAAATGCCAATGGCATCGTCCGGAAGCTCGGACATCGCAAATTCTTCTGTGGGTAGCCGAGGGTGGAGATCACGCGGTATCTTATATTTAATAACCAAATCATTTAGGTCATCCTGGGTAAGTCGGGAATGGTACAAGTCTATATCTTTTTTAGCCATAATTGAAAAAGTAAGAAGGAAAGAAAAAGGTACCTATGAAGGGGAAGAATCCGGAGCAAAGTAAGCAGCGGCAAAAAGCAAAAATGATAGCTCCAGAAATAGTATGTGTTTTTACTATAGCAAGGGTAAAACAAAAAGTAAAAAGCAGGCTGCTATTTATAGAGAAAGAAGGAAAAGGCACGCCGGTTGGGAAGCTATTTCTAATACATGACACGTTGCAAAGAAAACGTGTGGATAAAAGACAAGCCACGTCCGCATATGCAGAACATTAATGACGCACAACATATTTAAGTCTAGCACTGACAAGCTAGCTTGGCAGATACTAGAGTGGGGGGACATGATGAGGTATAGTCTCCCCCAGAACATCCGAAGAAGAAATATAGATTAAATACTCCTGCCAAACCAGCACGGGCTAAAACTATATAAATACTCCAGAGAAGCTGACTTGTCGAAGGACATCTTAGGTCCGAAGTCACCACCAGAACTTCGAAGAAGCTGGTGTGTCGAAGGACATATCAGGTTCGGAGTTATTAGCTTCGTCCTAATGCAGTGGTATCAAAGGACAACACGACAAAGTTACAGTCCTTGTGAAGGACCATAGTCCTTGGAATGACACGTAGCTGACAATTCCTACCAAGAGAGAGCCCTACAGTTATGTCTTGTAGCGAATCCCAAATAGTATAAAGGGAGGGCTCATTTCCCCAGGACGATACACATAACACCTACTCCGGACCATACTTTATATTCTCCGCATTTATCTCATATCACCATACTTACTCTCACGCCGGAGTTGGTCCCGGATTCACACCCCGGGGCGAGCTAACGGTGTTCTTTCTTATTTTCAGCTAGGAGACGAAGGATTAAGCTTCGAAGGAACCAAGCAGAACTCAGTATTCATCACCGCTGAGGTCACTTTTACCAAGCACAAGTAGCCCACATAAATTTACCTCAACAGGCATGCTCAAGAGGCACTTGGTTTGCATCTTCATTGCCAATGAGCGGAGCAACAGGAACAGAGGTGACCGAACGAATATGCTTGTCCGTTAAGACTTGAGTCACCTCAGGAAGAGTACCTTTGGCAACCGCAACAATTTTGCCAAGAAAGGGAAAAGGGGTAGTAGGAAAATCAACAAAAGCTTTGTCGAAATCAGCCTTAGCACCAATATGAAAGTTAGAAACTTTCTGGGCAGCTACTTCAAACTTAGCGCCGGTACGCCCCATACGTAATCCCCTTTCAACGCCATAATTTATGCCAAGAGATGTGACATGAGCAAGAGCAGTGATGCGGTTGTCGTAAAGGACTTCTACAAGAAGTTTTACAACTTCCTAGGCAGAGTACCTAACCGTTGTAGTAGTAGTATAGGTAAGACTCGGGGGTTGTTATCGTTCTCTAAGAGAATAGGTTGGGAAGGTTTGATCATAGTCTAACAGAATTCTAGGGGTTGGGAGAGGATTATTTTTGTATTTTTATATTTATCAAAAAGTAGTAAAATCATATATTTGAGAGGTTTAGTTGGTTTTAGCTATTAAACTAAATAACAAACAACGCTAGTGGTGATAACATTATAATAAAAAGATTGTATTAATTTAATCATGTATTACTCCCTAGATTGCTTCTCCTAGTGTTGTTGCTTTATCACACTTGTGATAATCTATGTAATTATTTCCTATGTCATGAACATATTACATGAACCCACCGTCTATTTAATATTCCGTTGAGGCAAAACACAAAGTAAGGTAGTATGAAGACTATTACCCGGCCCCCAAGAGTATATTAAATGCATTTGAAATATATTAAAAGTGGATCAACCATATAAGGGGCAAGGTAGTATGAAGACTGTTACCCATGGTATCCTTTCTACACAATCATGTTTCCCTGGACATATCAACAGCGATACAAACAAAAGCTGGTTTTTTAAAGCCTAACATGCATATTCATCACAAGAAGCAACACTACTAAGATCTACATTCTAGGTTTCATACAATCATAAATGGATACAATAAGGGGTTTAGCCAAGCATGTTAAAGGTAAAGCAAGAACACATAAGAATCAAACAACAAGACATATTGAATGATTAAGATAGTCTTACTTGATTAAAACATGAATTGAAAGAGGTACGATAGGGTTTTGAAGCCCTAAAATCGTCCGAATAGGCTGCCAAACGAACTAGGGTTCGTCTCCTTTTTACTCTAAAGTTACACACATAAAACCCTAATTTCGGGTCTATATTTATAAGAATATCACTGTGACGGCGTCGCATTTTAATCGTGACGCCATCATAAAGTAGAATCTTCTAGATCCGAGTTGAGTCGGTTCGGGCTAACGCCGTCAAGAGATGTTGTGACGCCATCACTAAATGAAGTGTGACAGCGTCGTGTATAAATGGTGACGCCGTCTCCAGGCTCTGAGACTTTAAATCTTGAAGAGTCTTGGTGTTGGTTCGTAGTCTTGTCTGTTTCTTCTCTAAATGAGCCCAAGTCACGTGTATTTCCTCCAAATGCCTTCCAAATGCTAAATACCTGAAAAGGAACGATTAAGTACCTATTTTGGGCATAAATGCACAATTCAGGGGGTTAAATGACCCCGAAAAAGTGTATAAAATGACACCTCATCAAATACCCCTACACTTGGGATTTGCTTGTCCTCAAGCAAATGAGCTTTTCTACCTAGACAATAGCAATATGAGGGTCATTTAGCCTACTCTTAAAAAGTATTTTACAACACAACCTTCTAGACCTCGTAATTAAAAGCACGAAAAGTATATATACTAGCACCTCACATAAGTGTTTGAGATTCTTTCTTTCACTCGGGTGTATAATAAATTATAACATAATAGGGAAACGGAAAATCAACACTCTGACATAGCATATAAATTACCATAGGCTTGGTAAAGGATCAAACCTCCACCGCTAGGTGCAAGCATTATTCATTACTATCTAATAGGTCTTTTAAAGGGTTTGTGGTGTGTAGGTGTAAGATAACATATAATGGAAACGGAAACGGATAGGATACATTTGGGTGGTGACTTTGGGTAAATTTGGAGTGGAAGGGTTAGCTAATTATTTATACGAATACACGCTGGTTTGGTTGCTAAGGCAAGACTCGAACGAAGATACACAAACTCTACACAACTCTACATCAATCTCTTTTTTCTTTTTATTTTCTATTTTTTTATTAACATAATACATCATAACTTGGGGTTTATAACACGTACCCCTACACTTGAGCTTTTACATGCTCGATATTTACAATCTAACTAATGACCCGATTTGAGGTGGATCAAAATAACATGGAGATCATCTAACAAATGTATGGGGGTATTGACTTAACTTTTATTCCTCATTCTTCAGTGAAATAAATACTACCATGAATCCCAATCGTCCCAAAACAATATTTTACAAGGATAAGGACTTAGCAACCGTGTACTCAAATAATTAACTTGGGTTAAAATAATAATGTACTAAAAATGAGTACATACAAGGTGGGCTAAGGCGCAGCGTGAAATTCATCACTTGATAGCAACTTTCGAACAAGACTCTCCACACCAAAACCAACAAACCGAGTAACCTCCTCCCTTAAACCATCAACAGCATCCTTATACCCTTGAGATTTGGCCTTCTCCAAAGCAAGCTGATTCTACAAATCCCTCACAACAAGGGCTTGGTCAGATAACTTAGTATCGCTCTTAGACAACTCCTCTGATAAACCAATAGAGGCAACCCTAGCATCAGTAAGTTCAGTTTGCAATTCCTTCACCTTATCAGAAGCAGCATCTTTTGGAGAACGCAATTCCCTGTTCTCCTGACCCAAAGCATGTCGTCACTTCCAAACGAAGAGCCTTGACATACCCAGCCTTCCGATCAAACTTCTCTTGAAGACGATTCCTAGCTGTAACCAGACCTGTATAGCGAGAATTCGGCTCCGCCCCATGGGAAACCAGCAGAGCACTAAGAACATTGAAACGATTCGATAAATCTAATGGAAGCAAAGACTCAGTTCTCTTAAGTTTGGCAGGGGTAATGGTTCGGTCTAGAGCTTTCCTCCAAACATCCGGATCCTTAAAAATATCCGTACACGAGATATTATCCTCCGGTGCATGAGGACCATTCCACTCCTCTTTAGTATATAGAGGGGAAGAAGCACCTTCATATGGATAAGACATCTGATAGGGACTAGGAGTAAGAGGAAACAAGGTCAAATCAATCTCTTCACCACGGGTAGCGGTGCCAAAATCATCCTCCGGAATCTGATCATACTCCACATCACGAGCAAGAGCACTACGAGCCAAGGAATCTAACGGATCCATCTGACGCCGCACAACCTCAGCCTCAGACTTCCCAGCATGGCCACTAACAGCAGCACCTAAAAGTCCAAAAGTAACTAACTCAACCAAAAACACAAAATACAAAACATGAGAGAAACAAAAGAAAAGGAAATCACATCATATCTCCAAGAGAAAAACTACGCCCAAAAGTAGAAGCATGGACCGAAGTCCCAACATGGGATGGTCCAGAAGCACTAACAACAGCCATAGAAGGAGGAGCACCCAATCTCTTACCAAGACGCGGTGTAGGGGCCGAAGCATCCCTCGTAGAAGTACCTTCATCCCTCTCCAAACTGTTCTCAATTTCAGCACAGAAATCAGTTAAGTCAGCTTCATTCATACCTTCGGCCTGACCCAACTCCGGAGCACTAGAACCAGCTTTCGAAGCTCTTTTCTTCAGCTTCCTCTTTTTTGATGGCCGGCTAGGTTCAGGTGCAGTAATCGAAGCTAAATGAACCCTAACCTGAGAAGGACCCTTTGACTTCTTAGCAAGGCGTGGGTTCGGCAGAGAAGCAGCAATCTCATCTAGAGTAGGCAACGGAATCATGGCACCCTCCGCTGCAGGCGCAGTAGTGTTCGACGGAACACGCTCTAGCAGCGGCGAAGAGAGATGATGGGATTCTTCAGCAACCTTAGCATCACCCTAAGACAAAAGAGTCATAAAATCATAGATGCTCATCTCTGCATGAAAAGCAAAACATCGGTCAGCACATAGCAAAAGGAACAATAAATAAGGAATAGAAATTATAACCCCCCCCCCCCCCCTCAGCCTACCAGCATTGTCATCAATCCTTTGAAAAACCGGATCACATTCTTTATTAAACCACAAAGAACCTAACCCAAAACGAACAAGCACCTCCTCCCTCATCTCACGAAGACAAATTAAACGAGCACATAACCGCTCCACATCATTCCGATCATAGCCATCAGTAGGAAGATCATCCGAAAAACATGAGCAAGAATGTCTCCATGTTAGGTAGTCTGGAATGGCTCTACGATCTATCAAGAAAAACTTGTCCTTCCACTTCTCCAGGCTCGAAAGGCCATCGTCCATACAAACATCCTCCGTATTGCGACGTTTGGAAAAAGAAAACTAATCCCCTTTTTTGCAAAGACATTGAAACACACGAAACAAAGTAACGGTGGGAACAATATTTAGGTCGCGACACACAACCTCAAACGTCACCATCTTATTCAAACCTAGAGGGACCAGTTGTGAAATATGTACCTTGAAATACTTAAGCACAGATAAAAGGAACGTCGAAAAAGGGATACGAACACCGAAAAACCAGAGAAACTCAGAGTAAATGCCTATAGCATCACAGGAAGATGATCCATGGTAAACCCAAGATCAGGCAAACGAGGATGAAGATCTAGGGGTATACGATAAGTCTTCACCAAATCTTTTAAATCATTCTTAAAAAGGGTACAGATACGGTTTTTCATATCATTTTTAGACATGGCGGGAAAATAGAAAAAAAGAGGAGAGAGAAAGTACCTACTTTCAAAAAGAGGATGCAGCGGCAAGCAACCGGACCTTGAAGCGAAGGGGAAGAAATATTGCGGTGCGGGTAAAAAATAAAAATGTGAAAATGTGAAAAAAGGAATGTTGGCTATTTATTGTGGCTGCCGAGAAAAATCAACGTCACACGTAAGGATGACGCAACCCATAACAACAAAACTCAGGAAAAAAGGATCGCCATATGATGACACCTCAACTCTTATCAAGTGGAGCTGGATGAGCCACGCATTTAAAAAAAAAGAGGTTTCTAGTTCTTGATTACAATTTAATGAGTCTAGCACGAAATCCTTAATGGCATTCGTACTAGACTGGGGGGACATGATGAGATATAGTCTCCCCCGGAACATCCGAAGGAAAAATATAGCTTAGATACTCCTGCCAAACTAGCACGGGCTAAAACTAAATAAATACTCCGGAGAGGCTGACTTGTCGAAAGACACGAGCACGGTCTAAAACTAAACAAATACTCTGGAGAAGCTGACTTGTCGAAGGACATGTCAGGTCCGGAGTCACCACCAGAACTTCGAAGAAGCTGGTGTGTCAAAGGACATATCAGGTTCGGAGTTATTAGCTCCGTCCTAATGCAGCGGTATCAAAGGACAATCCGACAAAGGTACAGTCCTTGTGAAGGACCACAGTCCTTGGAATGACACGTAGCTGACAGATCGTACCAAGAGAGAGCCCCACGGTTATGTCTTGTAGCGAATCCCAAATAGTATAAAGGGAGAGCTCATTTCCCTAGGACGATACACATAACACCTACTCCGGACCATACTTTATATTCTCCGCATTTATCTCATACCACCATACTTACTCTTACGCCGGAGTTGGTCCCGGATTCACACCCCGGGGCGAGCTAACGGTGTTCTTTCTTATTTTCAGCTAGGAGACGAAGGATTAAGCTCCGGAAGAACCAAGCTGAACTCAATACTCATCACCGAGATCACTTTTACCAAGCCTAAGTAGCCCACGTAAATTTACCTCAACAATTATTAAAGTGTTCAAATCAAGCAAAACAGCTTATTTCGTTGTAATCAATCTTGAAAATGATTGCATACAGAAGATTGCTTATTCCTAAAGCAGTTTACTTAATCAAGGCCAAATAAGATTAAAGAGGAATGATAGCATTTACTAAAAGCAATCAAAGTCAATATTTAGCTGATCTTTAAAACTAAACACATAACAAAGCTATAAATGTGAACGGAGGAGTGAATGTTCCTATCTGTAAGATAGTTTCATTGATCACATAACTGAACTAAGATTCTAAGAACAAATGACAAACAACTTCAAAGAAGTTTTAGCATATAACATTCTGAAAAGGTCAAAATGGCAAAGCATATCAGAAACCAGGTCGTTTCATTAACAAATACGTAGTACATGACAAGAAGAAAAGTCAAACCCATGCTTACAAGTTTTAAGTATTTAAGAAAACATGTAAAGTTACTTTCACTTGAGTACTAATTTGATCGCTTCATGTTCAGGAAGAACCATTCTACTTCCAAAAACCATGACCATGAGGCATGTTGAATGGCATAAAAATCTTCAAGTTTTATGACCAAACTATTTACAAGGTTAGCCCATGGCTACTTATTGCTATTTTCCATTTCAGAAGGATGGTAGTCAGATCTGTAAGAATGATTCAAAGGTGCAGAATAGCACACATCAATGTGGAACTAATCAAGCACAACTCTTGAATGAAAACCAAGACAAAACTCCCCAGTAAACAAGATTAGCCACATATCAACTGCATCACACAAAAAGATTAGATCAGCAAATCTTAGGAGTTCTAAAAGTTTCGCTTCTATAGACTGAAAAGGTGTGAAACTTTTATATCACAAATCGTTGATCAAAATAGTTGCAATGCGCGATGAAAACGAAGAACATAACCAAACAAAACCCTCTTCCGATATCAATGCATCGGAACAAAACAGCTTAAAAAACACTACATGAAGTACCTAATGATATTCAACAATGATATAGAATGCAACGAACATATTCACTACAACTCCAGTCTTTACTTACAGTAAATCCTAAATCTTGCAAGTAGCTACTCAAGGATGGATGGTCTCTGTCTGGCTGTCTTGTTTGAATATTGGTGAAGATGTTCCTTGCGTACGAGTATTATACATTTATACCTTCTGACTAACCTCAAGATAGTTGGAACCAAGGCTGACAATTGTGCAAATATGATTAAAAAATGGACCCAGAAGAGCTTTTTTGGCATGATTGTATGCAATGTAATCGAGAGTGGTACAGAAGCAACAAAAAGACCAAAAAGAAGTAGAGTCCAGTCGACAGGAAACTCGTTGAAGTTTTTGTTTTGTTGATGAACGAGTGTATATTTCCAAACAAAGTAATATAAAACTAGGATCCCAATGAAGATTACACCCATGACCGAATACCTCCAATTGGGCTTGTCTGTAACGAATATCACACATCCCGTCGAGAAAAGGACAAGAAATCCCGACAACATACCAATACTTTTCAAGATTGTGTAATGAATATTCTTCATATAATTCTTGAAGAAGTAGCTCGTACAAACTAATGTCGCAGATGCTAGTATAGTCAAAACAATTGTAACAATGGTCATGATTAGAAAAACCGCACTAGGAGCCTCAAAAGGGGATTGTTTTCTGTTTCGTAGCACGGCTGGAAGAACTGGTGCTAGTATACACAAGAAGTACATAGTCATGATATATAGAAAAATGAAGTACAAGAAAAACCTGAAACACACAACGCAAACAGCTCGTTACTATGCATTACCTTTAATAAACAAAAACACGATATGAAGGAACTTACTGTGGATTCACGGGTTTTGGTTGTTCACCTTTTTGAATAGCTAATTTGGACTTCATAGTTAGTTAAAAGCTGGTTGATAAAAGAAGAAGTTAATCCAGGTAAAACAGGAAACTAGCATGTAATACTTTTCTAGTATCAACAGAGATGGTAACAATGTGGTGTATGCAGGTCTCGAAGCTAATACAAAGCATACAACTAACACCTCAAACCTAATACAATTATACAAAGGTTCTCACAGAAATGATATAAACATAAAATTCCACAAATTGCCAAAATAAAAAATAAACTAGGCAAGTTACGGGTCAAACGGGGCGTATGTGTTGACTTGAAACACATTGTGTCCTGGATGGTAAGGGTCAACATGGGTCGAATTTGGCGCCTCATTAGCATTATACCCAAATAATCGTTTCTTTTTCTTAAAAAAAAAATAACAAGTTTCCACATTTTCGCAAACACATGGCAGACATGTTTCCTAATATAAGCAAATTTAATCTATTAGCATATCGAAAACTCCTAAACCTCTTGTAACGAAATCATAATTAATCCATGGTTCAATTATACATCTAAAACACCATCTGATTTCTTTGTCTTTGAAAAAAAATGGGTATTTTCAGTTAGACATATTCGCAAACACCTAGCGGGTGGGTTTTCGTTACACAACCATATTCAAACTATTAACATCTCTAAAGTAAAACAACGAATCATAAATTGTGAAGACATGATGGTTAAGATAACACAACTGAAGTAGTAACTAAAAAGTAGAAAAGAAAGAATGTATACCAATTTTATATTGTAGAAACTATTCCGTAATAGGGTAATACAAAGATACTTAATTGATGAATAAACAAGAGAATACAATTGGTATTTAGATAAACAAAGGTTAAAACATAAAAGTTAAATGGGCCGTGGGCTCTTATTAGCTACAGTATATGCTAACATATAGTACTGTATATAAGAAGGAAAGGGGGGGGTTTTTGATTTTGGCGGGAAAACTTAGTAAAGGAAAATATTTTATTGTGTTTTATTTTATTTTTTTAAGAGATGTAGCCAAGTAGAGGTAAGGTAATATTTGAAAGGGAGGTGATTTATATATCAATTTTTTTTTGTCATTGATCTATATACTAAAATGCGTTGTACAGTAATACAGTGATGGGGCAAAAATTGGTCATGGGCTCCCTCTGGCTTGTACTGTGTGCTCCATTCCGTTTTAATAATTATCCATCGTATCTCCCAAACTCTAGATTTCTCTCATCTTCTCCAAATTCCTCCCACCAAATCTCCATTCCATGGCTCCATCAAGAGCAGCACGACAGGACAACAATTTTAAATTAAGGTTTTCATCACTTGCTTGATGGATCAAAAGAAAGTGAGATTCCTTAAAGCCGACATGCGCAATACATCAAAACGAGGTTCTTACCATGGATTATAGTTATTGGTGTTAGTTTTAAGTTAAATATTGAAAGTTATTGGGGTTCGTTTCCTTTTGTTTATGGCTATATGAATTTGGATGAGGCTTTCAGGAAAAATTATCATTGGGCTGTTGTGCTTACGACTGATGGAGAAGCTGATGTAAGTTTTTTTTATCTTGATTATGAATATAGAGTTTAGATATTCGTATGGGTTTTACTAATTTTGAAGAAAAAAATTTGTTGCATAATCTATCATATATTTGTAGGCAAAATAAAAGGGTTCGGGGTGTCGGAAGTGGTGGATTTCAATGGCTGAAATTTCAAGACAGGGGTGTTTGGTGGGGGCCGGATATGTCAAATTAATTTTGTATATTTATTAGCCTAGTTTTTTTGTGCTACAATTTAATGTTTATTATTGGGTTTGTTTTTGTTTGGGTAGTAATAATTAGCCTCAAGTTAAGAATATGATTTGTCGTGTTAACTTATGTTTCAGTACGAAAAAAGGCGAGAGGGGTAGGTGAAGCGGAAGCACAGTTTAATGTATAGGGTGACCGAAAAGCAGTTCGTGTGAAAACAGTTACGGATATGAGGAATTTTTTTAAAAGTAAGGTAATAATGCCTAAGCACATTTAGAGTAGCTCTGAAAAAGTTAGTGAGGTGTTATGACGTTATCGCATAGGGGTTTTGTGTAGTTTAGATGATTTTATTATGTGTGTGTCGATTAAGTTTTTTTTTTTTTTTTTGTTGCAGGAGGGTTGTTGAGTTCTACAATGAATGTGGAAGATCATAATGCACTTACAATAAGTGCTCTATAGGTACCTTCTTTTATGTTTGTTAAATTTTAAAGTGGTAGGTTGTTGTTCTAAGGATGGGCAGCATACTAACCCGTCACAATCTGGAATACATCCTTACACCAATATTGATTGGTAAATACTAAATAGGTAGGATCAGAAGTATCATTTCACCTTTATTTATGTGGTATAATTTGAAAATAACTATAGTCGTGTCATCCTTTTTATAGGTTGTTAACGGATACCTTTCGAGATGGACGGGGTAGTTCAAGAGGTTGGCAAGAAGCTGAGGCAAACTGCATATACTATTCTAAGTATGCTCCAATTAAGGTACAAATTCTTTCATTCACAGCTTGAATTGAAAGTTCGAGTATGTCGGTTTGGTACACCATCGTTTAAGATAATAATGCCTAAGAACATTTAGAGTGGCTCTGAAAAAGTTAGTGAGGTGTTGTGACGTTATTGCATAGGGGTTTATAGTATAATCTCAACACACTAGATCAGTTAATGCTGAAACAGCTAATAGTGGGCATACCCGTTTGGAGCTGAACCCATTTGACCCGGTTTACAAGGTGACCTTCTTAAAGCAAACCCATTTGAAACGTTACCCATATCTGACCTATATTTTTGCAAGTGATTAAGGGCATGATTCTGTTTACTAACTCCTTTATTCTGTAAGCAAATAGAGAAGCATTTAATTTCATTGCTTATAACGGTTCAATTCAGAATGGAAATATAAGTGCCTTACGGAAAGAGGAAACTGATACGTAAACGGGCAACATTTACCTCATAACTTAGAGAACATCACCATACGAAAATTAGCACCTTATTATGATTTGCATAAATGTATATGTAAAATCAACTATTTTTAGTGTTTATTGGCTGTTATCACTCATAGCTTGCCAGAAAAGACGTGCCAAAACATCATAGAATCTTTATTAACTTCCACATGAAGCAATTAGCCGAAGCCAATAGTTGATTAACTTATTTTTGAGTTTGTTCAGATTTTATTATGTTTTAGAGGCTGTTCTATTAACATGAAAATTAGATGAAATCATATGCTAAACGTGTCATCTTTGGTCAGATATGGTTTAAACATATGTGCTCACGTTCAACTTGAAAATACCACATAGCATTGTGTGTCCTGTCTACTAAACGCGGGTTAAGCATGCTCAACATGGATCAAATATTTGTGGTCAAAACAACTGTAAAAAAATTCAGACGCATAAAATATGATTTGGTTAGACATGATTCTTAAGTGTGTTTGGCCAGTAGGAAGTCAAAACAAATGAAAAAAATCAGTTACAGAAAATATGATTTGATCCATCTGATATGTTGTTCATTACCTGCTTCTTCGGCACGTTTCGCTTCTTCGGTACGTTTCGTTTGCTCCAACTGATTATTGGTAATTTTTAATACATTATTTATGACTTGAAATGGTAATTTGTTACACATGTACATATTGAATGGCATAGTCTGCAAGGGTATTGGCGCTGAGAAGGAGAATTTCTTTTTGGATGTGAAGTCTATTAACTGGGAAGACTACTTTACTTATATACATATCCCTAACTTGGTGAAATATGCACTTAAATTATAATGCATACGTAAGTGACTATCATAAATAAGTTCATTGATGTAAGGAACACTGGATATAAATTGAGTCGGGGAGCATAGAGTAAAGGTGCCTACACAAAACTGACGAGAAAGGAAAAAACAAGTGATCTACATACGTGGATACTCAAAAGTCAAATCTTTAGCGGCTGAGATCATTGTCAACATGCCATATTATTGTACGAGGCATAAGAGTTTTGTCTTTCTGCATTAAACAAAAAGTATTCTCCATGTATTGTAAGTTTCAGATATTCGTTATCTTTTCCATCGGAATTTTCTATTTCGATAATGCAAGTTATAATTTTCATTTCACACCATGTTTTTTAATTCTTGGATTTAGTAGTTACGAATTCCCATGGATTTACATCTCTACAACTTTAAAATTGCCCCCGCCGCAACGTGCGGGTCTCTTTCCATCTCGTTCATCACTAAATTACGTTGATGCATACAGTACAACACTTAGATGCAAGATTGGTGGTGGATGATTAAAAATGGTATTTGAAAGAGATGATATATGTAGGTAGAATTCTTTTACTTTTTTCATTTTAATTTTTTTTCCTTATATTCTTTCTTAACTTTGAATTAATGTCATAAAATAAAATATAGTTGAATACTTATTTATTTTGTTAATTAAACTCTTTGTTGATCTATTTTAGTTATTATGCTTGCATGTGACGAGTCATAACGGTTACTTATTTTGTTAGTTTTTTTAATCAAAAATCGGTATAACCGTTTAAACCATTTAAGACGCCATAAGTTATGAAGGTAAAAGGGGCTATCCCCTTCTAATTCATGAGACATTAAGCCCTCTATCCATTGGGATGTTCATAAGAACCTTTGTTTTACCTTCACAGATTCCTATTCTATTCGTTAGAAAGTGAAAGGGTCCTTTAGCATTCCGAGTGATTTCCAAAGACTTTGCTCTATTAGAAAGAACTTATAGTAAGATGTAAGCCACTGATATGCCTCACTTTCAAAGCGGAAACTCTTGTAATGAAGGCAGTTTAAGGAGTGTACAAATCAACTCCCATAAGTTACTCAAATATTGCATAGTAGTATAAAAAGAAGTGTTGCTTGTGATACCGGAAACCCAGGTTCAGTTTGGGCCACGTAGCGATACAAAGGTTGGTTCGAGTAAAATATCTCAGAGGCAATCTTGCCATATCTTGATAGTAGAGGGGTTATTTTTATTTTATTTTTTTCTTTTGAAAAGCTAAAGAATAAGCAAAGTTAAACAACTTTAATAAAGGACTTTTTGACACAACTTATATATAAGCCAGAATAAGCATAATCTAAAGGTGACAGTTTAGGATTTAAGCTATATGGTATTACAAGCTAAAACTAATTGGACTTTAGGACTCAAAAAGCAACAAGAAAAGCAAATAAGCTAAAGACAGCCTAAACCCTAGACCTACTAAGCAATAGTGACTAAAAATAAGCAAACAAATTAAGCTAGAAAAGCACTTAAAGTATTAAGACAACAGACATAAAAGAAACAGATTCTAAGGACTCTTAACAAACTTTAAGCTAAGATTAAGGATAAATAAGCTCTAGATAGAAGCTAAAAGGTAAAAACAGATTAAGACTTATACTCAAATGACTAAAATAAGCTAAACTTAAGGTAACTAATTAGGGAAATAAGCTAGGAAAAGGCTAATGAAGAAGACAGTTTGACACTACTATGTTTTTGGTTTTTTAAATGAAATGACTATATGAAGCTAAAATTTTAAGACTCAAAAGTGATTTAGACAACTTGAAATCTTGAAACAGATTTAATACCTACTACAATAAGCTAGAAATAAGCAATATAACTTAAAGAAAAGTCAAGGTGTGACCACAAATTATCTGCAACTTAAGACTCTTTTAAGCACAAACCAACTACTAACCTTTGACTGTTTTTGATTAAAATGCCATTTCAAAAGATACAAACACAAAACAGATGCATATTGATACTAATAGACCTCATTTAGCTCACAAAAACCACACCTAAAGTAGAACTTTTAAGAAATTATCAAATAAGCAGTTTTGAAAAGCAAATAGACTGGCAGACTTTGATTTCAGATAAAACAACCTAAAAAATTAACAAAACTACTTTAAAGCTTATAAAAACTAATACCTAGACTTAATTAGAGCTTGAGCAAGCTAACTTGAAAACCAAAAACAGCTTGGAACCTTATTTGACCCATTTTAGGTCCTTAACCCAAACACCCCTTTAAAATCTAAAAATCTCATTAAAATCTTAAACAGATCTTTTTAAGCTTTGAATTTTGAAAACAGATTAAACACTTACCATATTAAGGACATTTAAGCAAAGTCTTAGGAAAAATAAGCACCTTGTAATAAGCTAAATCTATAAGCAGTTTTAACTAAAAACAAGCAGTTTGGTATAGAACTAAATTTAAACCTATCTAAACTATTAACTAAGCATTATAAGCAACAATAAGACAGATTAAGCACTAATAAGCAGAGAATAAGCATAATTAATTAGATTAATAAGCTAAGACAAAATTAAGCTATAAAGAGTAAAGAGAGTGTTCCTTGTCCTTTGCTTAAACAAGGACTTATAAATACTCAAAAGAGCTTATCTACAAGCTCCAGCTTGTTGAAAACAAGCTGGTAAAACCCATAAGCCCATTCATGTCTGGCTTATCATCCAAAATAGCTTATTATGCCCTTTTTGAAACTGAGAGTAAAATGACTTATTCAGCTAAGCTTTTAGGAGGCTTAGCTGAATAAGCAATAGCTTAGAAGGTAATGAGCTTATATGAGTAAATTCAAAACACTTTTAAACCAATTGCTTAATGGTAAAAACAGAATTAAAAACACAATTATAAATGAAACTGAATTTTATTAATACTAAAAAGAGATTACAAGCTTTGTTTAAAAGAAATTACATTAAGAAAATGACAATAAGCTAAAAGCTACACTAATAAGCTATTAAAAACTACACTACTCTACACTACTCCTACACTAGATGATCTCTACTGTGTGAATGAGCTATTTATTTATAGCAGGAAGAGGAAGCTTCTAGGCCAAGGAGCGTCTTCAATCCTTTTGATCTCAACCCTTGAATCAAAACCGCCTTAAATCAATCAATCACAGCCCTTGATTTGATACACTTCTAATCCACCAATCATTGTGCTCAAGATCGCCAACGTGGCAAGGTTGTGTCAGACGTGTCAGGAGGATTCTAGAAAGAAGGGGTGAGTGGGTGAATTGGTTTAACCCTGCGTGTTTGTTGTAGAAGTGAAAATGGGAGGGAAGGGTGAGAAGATAAACAGTAATAGTTGACTAAGGTTTTTATTATTTTGACTTTGGACCGGGTATGAATATTGGGCTTTTTATTATGGACTAGGGATAGGATAAATGGTTAAATGGATTTAGATTTTGGACTTTTTAATAAATGGGTTTAGGCTAAGGTTTTATAAGTATAAATCTTAATGGGCTGACCCGACCCAATAAAATGGGTACGGGTTGGTCCATTAAAGATAAATACGCCTTGGGCTTTGATTTCTCACGCTCTTTTCATTCCCGTGCTCGGCTTTGTCCGTTTATTTTTGTCCAATTATGATATATCCGTTACCTGCAAGACACAATTCACAATACAAACAAATACACTGCATTTTATGTCATTATTGATCATTATTGGTCTTTTTAGCTTTAAATTAAGAAATAAAAGATATGTGTTTAAGCACATATCAAAATCTCTTATACTAAGCTATTGTCGTGTCCTCACGCAATGTCATAAATACACACTTAGAAAACCAAAAATTATAACCCCCTTAGACTAGTTACCTCAAAAAGTAGTTAAGTATTCATCTAAGGGGATTAAGAAATCACTAGTTTTAAAAAGCCCCCCCCCCCCTCCTCGTTTTACCATTTTTATATGCATACATTTGTAATTTTAAGGATCACGGAACAAGAAACACTAAAAGGATAAATTCATCGTCCTTGATTTTATCACGCCCCAAACAAGCTTAAACTGAAATCATTGTAAAATACAAGTTAAGGATGCTAACACTACTCATAAATGCTTAATTGTGTATGCATAGCTACGTTTCGTTACCCTTATTCTATAATCCTCTATGGGTTTTATTTTATTATTAGGGACAAATAAATTAAGTCCTTATTTAGATAAAGGAAACCCGGTTTAGATCCACATTAGTTTGAAATCCTTTCCTATAAGAGACGATTAGGCGTTTGTGAATAAGGTCCACATTAAGGTTAGAATTTCGCTCGATTTAGGAGTTATACCTTTTAATTTCTTCCGAAACAATTCAATAGGAGTCCAGAGACGGAGGCTCTTTATTAGATAGCCCGGAATCCGAAATTTGGCTTCTACTATCTATTTAATATTTAAGGAAACGTATATGTTTTTTTTTTTTTGTATTTTTATTTACAAGTATTGAGTGTAAGTCCTTTTGTTTTTTGTATATAATTTTTATCATTTTTCTCTTTTTTTTTCTTTATATTATCATCTCTTTTCTTTCCTATAATCTTTCTTTTAAATTTTTTTTATAAAAAGGTAATGTGAATAGTCGAGTTTTATTAAAATTATGTAAGTGTCTTTGCACTTTGGTTGCACACACTCAAAAATTTTGAACTTTCTACAAAAAAATCCAAGAAAGTATTTTCTTTTTGTAATACAATTTTCAGAATTTTTTGAATCGTTTTATTGTTATTAAAAAATCAAAAACAGTTTTTGTCTTTATAATTTATTAAATCTGTTTTGTTTTCTTATTTATAAAAAATATCAAAAAAACGTCAAAAATATACATTTTTATTTTCAAGTATATATTTAGTAGTGTCTTTAGTTTTATAAAAATTTCTAGAATTTTGGAATCCATTTACTCTATTTTATGTACTTTTAAACGGTTTTTAATGAGAAAGTATTGAAAGATATTTTCATGTGTACCAAGCTTCCAGCTTGCTGTGTAATTTCATAAAGAAAGGCGTGTGAACCTCAGCGTGTCCGGATGTCATTTCAAACTAGCCTCCTGGACGGTAAAGCTGTGTCAAATATATAGCGGATTTGGGTGCTCTAGCCAAACGAATCCTATTTCGGCTAGTACCTTCTCCATTACTATGTTCTCAAATGCAAACTAGTAAACTACTCTATCAGCGAAAAGAGAGAGCCTTCCTTACCAAAGACAAATCAATTATTTGATCCACTATAGTTCGAAAGGTCTTTTAGTGCCCGAGTTTAGTGACGGCAACAACTCACTAGTCGAAAAAGACGCAGCTAGTCTTGGTATCAAAACATCTTTCCTCTGCTGAAGAATGAATACGTGAAATCAACTGTATGTTTTTGAGTGAAAGTTCATGGGTTTAGTGCAGTGAAAGAGAACAAGTAGCTTCAGTCACTGCGTTAAAAATCTGTATTTATTTTTTAACATTAGTTCTTAATATTATATAAAGTTTTTGTCAAAATTTTAGATTTTATTTCATTTGTTTAGTATTTATTTTAATTTTTTATCAGTGTTTTAGTAGTTATAGTTTATATTTTTAGTGTTTTCTTACTTTTTAGTTCTTGTTTATATAAATCTTAAAACATTAAAATCCCAAAGTGAGTTTACCTTCTTGTGAAGATATCTCTTTTGGGTGGTTAAGAATTATTTTTATTAGGCAGGATTTAGCTCACATATCAATTGCATCACACAAAAAGACCAGATCACCAAATCTTAGGCATTCTAAACTTCAAATTAAACACTTAAACCTTCAACAAAGTCAACAATTTTGCTCAAAGAATTTGCAGAATCAAAAAACCCCAACAAAATCATCTTTTTCATAACAATTAGATGATACAGTATATTTCTAGATTGTGAGATTTACCTTGCATAGTAAGTCTAATCATTAACAGCATAATACTACTAGCCACAAGAATATCAGCTCATAAATTTTGACACCCGGCAAATTGACCTGAACAAGCATTTGATTCACATCACCACCAATCTTGAGATCAGTACTTACCTACTAGTTGAAATCCACAACTTGCTCAGAAATAATGTGCAGGGTTAACATAAAAAACTGAGTATGGGACCATTCACAGCAGTGGCTACGTATTAAACAAATAAAAGCATGCATACATAATGATATTCTTCTTTCTTCCTTGAATGTTTACACTAGCAAAAGTAATGCTGTGGAGAAGAATGAAAGATACAAAAACATAACCGAAAAATTAGACTCCAATATATTCTTAGAATTTGATTTAAAATGACACAACCACCTCCAACTGCCTGAGGTGAGACCCAAGCAATCTTCCGACGACTCACTAAATAAAGACCTTGGCCAACCCTGTCATATGTTGGAACCAACTGACCCACCTTTTGCATCTCTTTAAGAGAAGACTGTGACCTGACCATACTACTTGAGATGCTTTGACCCGACCTGACCTGACCCGACGACTCAACCCGACTTGACCGGACATTGACTTTGACCCCACCAACGTACTTCATCTTTCCCCCAAAATCCTGCAAGTTCAAATTAACCAGCTCAGATTTACAAGGTTATTATTGATGACACAATAGAAATGCAAAAAAGGTAAAGGGAAGTGATTTGTACAACATTTTTTATTTAAACGCCATTACTGTTTTTCTTTTCGCCATATTACCATCAACCACTTGTTGATAGTGGAGTGCATGTTTATTTGTATGAGAGTATTATGTTAAAGATCAAAAAGTCAAACGTAATAACTACCTAAAGAAAAAAATTGCATTTACCTTCAGCTGTTAAAATTGAATCCACCAGATGGAACTTGAACATTGTTTCCACCGAAGTTGAAACCAGCCTGACCACCGTCAACCACAGCAGCTTCATCTTCTTCCTCCAACCAATATGTCTCAAGAATCTTAACAGCCTTCTCATAAATTTCATTGTTGTCATGACTCTGCAAATTCTCAATCTTTTCCAGCCCCTCGGCATCATCAATCAACTGAGCATAGAAATTAACGTCACCGCTGTTTCCTGCATTCTTCTCCACTTCGCCAACCTTAAGGATGTTCTCAAGCCCTTCCAGAGAGACTGTCACAATTCTTGGATCGGGGCATATTAGGAGATCACACAATGGTTTTATACACCCTTGACTCACCAAATATCTACAAATCAATGTACCATTCAACAAATTCAGTATGTATATTATTTTAGGGGTATAACTTATAAAGGATGATAAAAGGGAACATACTTGATTTGCTCATTGGTACCACCAGAGGTGGCATTTGATATTGCCCAGGCAGCCTCTTTTTTTATATCAAATTCAGAATTCTGGAGCAAATTGACCAATGGAGCAATCAACCCAGCCTCAATCACAGTCTACATTCAAAAGGAATCATTATATATATTTGTTAACCATGAAACATCTGTAAATACTGCATTTTCTTTTTAAAAGATCTAGTGAGTTCATAAAAATATCCTTTTTTACCTGTATTTGTTCTTTATTTCCAGCAGTGATGTTTGATATCGTCCAGCATGCTTCTTTTTTAATGCTCTTCTTGTGGTTATTGGTCAACAAGGTCAATAGACATGGAAGTGCACCACGCTCTATAATATGCTGTAAAATGGAAAATAGTGCCATCTCAGATGTAGATCGCCTCAACAAAGTTAAAGTAAAGAAGAAATACCACAAATAATATACTATGAAATCTCATTTATGTTTGTAACAAACAAAATCAGCATGTAACCACACAACTCATCAAAATAATACATAAACACTTGTGAGATCTAACCTGAGTTTGGAGATCATCGCCAGTCACAATGTTCCCAACAGTTCTGAGGGCAGGAATGAGTACAGAAGGAGATGGGTGACTGAACATCAAAACCAAGATTTATTATAAATCCAAATTATTGCAACTCAAATGTGAGATTGAGCATTTATAAAATAAGCACATTATTGCACAACTCACAGGAGCAGTTCAACAAGACGTTGGCAAACACCGGCATCAATAACAGCTTGAATTTTGTCATTGGTACCATCAGATAGATACGAAAGTGCCCAGCATGCATCTGTCAACACCTCCTCGTCATTTGAATGAACAAGTCGCTCAAGGGCTGGCAGGGCTGGCCTTGTCTGCAATTCAAAACATATCAGTATGCCAAAATATAAGCAAGAAAAAATGACAGAAAAGTACAAGATATAACTGGTCACTAACCTGCTCAAATGGAGGTTGTGGTTTTCCTCGACAAAAGTTTGATAATGTCCATGTGGCGTTTCTGAGCATAGAAAGCTTAGCATGCTCGTTTAACTGAGACAGTAATGGAATCAAAGCGCCATGTCCAAGGACAAGATCACGGCATCTCGGAGAATCACCAGCAACGTTTCCCAATGCCCAAACAGCCTGCAACAAGAAGACCAACATATATAAGAAATTGATTTAGATGTTATTTGGTTTGGATTTTGAATCACTGTGAGTCGGATCCCTGACTCCCATAGCCATTTACCTCAAACCAAACATCATTACATTCCCTCATTCTTAAACCCTCAACCAAACATTCCCACATAGATTATCTCACTTCCACAATAAAATAGCAGCATAGATGGGTTACCTGCTCGCGCACATCGTCACTTGGAGAAGCTAGAAGCTTAACAAAAATTGGGACTGCCCCGTGATCAATTACAACCTTCGTATTGTCGGATGTTCCTGAGGCAATGTTTGTGAGTGCCCAAGCAGCCTCAAACTGATGCAAAAGTAAGATAAGTTAATAGAATAACAAACAGAAATAGTAATAGAAGGCTAGAAGCAGCAAGTGAAATTACCTGAAGCTGTGGGAAATCCTCTCTCATTAAAAATTCGACAAAGCGAGGTACAACCCCAGCTTGTATAACTTCCTCAATTGGTGGGCTCCGTTCTTCAAAACAAAATTCAGCAATTTAGATATATGCAAGATTACTTCTCACAACCAAATATAAATTATAAAAGTAGCATATATATACCTATAGAAAGCAATTTACGAAACTGAGTAGTTGCCTCCAGCTGCATATTATTATCATTGGAATATACTCCAGCCACCATAGAAGGAAGACTCTCTAACTGCAATGTTATCAACAAGAAATAACGGTTTAGATGCCAAAAAAATGTATCTTTTATACCCAGTATATCAGCAGTTATCATTCATGAGTACTTGCATAATGTATATCCATGTAATCAATTAGTGGAAACCTAGCAGACACGCAATTAAGCAATCCCAAGAAATTAAGCATGTCCCATATTGTTATAAAAGGGGTCGCGAATGCAAAAGTAACAAATCTATGTAATAACCACACAAAAACACTCTGGAAAATCTTGAGTTTTACAACTCATCATGTCTAACAATAAAATTTGACCATAATTTATCATCAGCTCGCCACGACGACCAATATTAAGTGTTTTTATGTTCATTAGCATACAATAAGAAACCAAACAAGGGATACAACCTTCAAATAGTAACAAACAACAATCATACACTCAACCTAGTCAACAAGCTGCCACTTCCTCCTAACTATATTGTAGTAGTTAAATTATATTCTCAACTATAAAACAAGTTCTATATTAAATTTTCTATAAAATAAACAGTCAATGATCCTTCAAACAAGTGCAACAGATCTGACACATCCTTCAAAGGAGTAATAAACTGCCACTTCCTATCAGTTTTAAGCAACCTGCAGCTGATAATACAAATATACTATACTTACATTAGCTTAATATACATCAGTATATATGCAACAAATCCCATGCACATAACATCAACACATTATCAATGAAATTGCTATAAATTCTATACATAGTCAATACTTGATACCTCCTCAATTTATTCACCCAAAACAAGTACCGTACTAGTATAACAAAGTCATATTACATATAATATCAATTAACCAATCAAACAAACTAGTAACTAAAGCATAGTCATATTCATATGAAACTTAAGCAGACTTTGAATCGCATAAACATATCAAACCATATTCATCCAACGCGCAATAAAGTAACAAATGAATGCTTAAGAGGTGTTTGGATTAGCTTATTTTTCGAGCTTACGGGCCTATACAAATTTATAATAAAACCTCACACAACCACTTTTTCAGGTTTACGAGCTTATCAAGTTCAGCTGATGAGCTAAATAAGCCATAAGCTCAGTTGACAACCTCATAAGCCAAAAAACAAGCTAACGAGCTTTTTCAATATCAAATAAGCCCAGCACCCCTTTATCATATCAAAATTGAAGAATCCTAAACAATCATAACTACTTCAAACAAAACTACATTAATTCAAATTCAAATAATCGAATAAAATCGACCTATTCAATAGCACAGATACTAAATCTCTAATACCACATACTTCACAACCTTTAGCCGCACATCTAATAACATACTAATAAAAGTAAACCAATACGCAACGATATAAATTCAGATTCAAATACTCGAATAAAATCAACCTTTTTCTCGACAGTAGACGGCTGAGCCGGCATACCACCACCATTCACCGCCTGCGAATTCGACAACACCTGTCTCTTCTTCAACAAATTCTCCTCCCTCTTATTCTTCCTAATCTCAACCATATTATCCTCCCTTCGCCTTCGTCCCTCATCCGCATCAACCGCAACTTTGTATCGGTTCCTACGAACCTCCGTCCTCGCACTCGGCCTCAACGACATAACTGATCTAGTGATCACGTATTGATGACGTCACTCAACTTAACAAACTGAAACCCTAGGTACACAAATCACACAAATTAATCAACATCAGGCTACTAATTGATGTTAAACTGATGATGACGTCACTAAAATTAAAAAAATTGAAACCCTAGGTATGTAAAATTGATAATTAAAAAAAATAAGCTTATAATTTATGTCTAATTTGATAAATAATTGATTGAATAATTGATTATATTAAATGAGAATTTGAAATTGTACCTGATGAGAAGAGGGGGATCGAAGTCGGAGAGAAGTTTTTAAAGTTTTTAAAGTTTTATAAGTTTGAATTGAGGATTTGAATGGATATATATAAAAGGTTTTTTTTATAAAATAATGAGATGTATGTATCTTATTTGATGTTTTGGTCCTTTTAGTTTGTTGGGGTTTAAGTTGGTGGTAAGTGTTGATTATTGAGATGAGATTAGGCATATACCCAAAAGATAAGGAAATTACTAGTATATTGGATTTATTACATTTGTGTTTGGTAAAAGTAGCAGTAATAGTTATTAGATGGATTAAGGTAGTTGGTTTAAGCTCGGTCTGTGAGCTTAGGGTCCATTAGGGTTTAGGGTTATATTTCTTTGTAATCTATAAACAGTGGTTAATAATAAAGTTACACTGACGTGGTTTATTCAGTGTCTAATATGGTATCGGACAGGGTCTGATTCTCAGACCTAGGTGGTTACGTTGAGCCGCCTCCCCTAAACCACCCCGTCAAAACCTAGCCGCCACCCTTTAACCCTTATAATAAAAAAGGATTTCTCTTTAAAAGAATTGAAGCTTATGAACGTTGACCAAGCTGTTGAGAGTGCAAGGAAGGAGATTGGTTTGCAGTTCACATAGGGTGTTTCTAACTGATCAAGCAGCCTTCGCTCATGGATCTACGAATAAGTGTGGTTTTATTATTCCTATTTAAGCATCGAGTATAAAAAAAGTTATGGTTTTGTTATTTTTATTTTTCTTAGTGGATCGTTGGTATTGGTTTGTTACAAGTCTACTAAAGTCGATCGTTGGTACGGTTTTGTTACCAGTCGACTAGTCGATCGTTAGTACTGTTTTGTTACCAGTCGACTAAAGTAGATCGTTGGTACGGTTTTGTTACCAGTCGACTAAAGTTATGCTTTTATTATGTTATTGTTTCTTTTTCTTTTCTTTTCTAGATTACTACTCTAGTCCGAGCTTTCGTAATTTCGTCGTTCGGACTGCGAGGGAGTATAAGATGAAATAAGTTAGTCGGCCCAAGCCCAGTCTGTGGGCTTATGGTCCATTAGGGTTTAGGTTATCATGTCTTTGTAATGTATAAACAGTGGTTAATAATAAAGTTACACCGACGGGGTTTATTCATTGTCTAACATGGTATCAGAGCGGGTCTGATCCTCATATCTAGATGGCTAAGTTGAGCCGCCTCCCCTAAACCACCCCGTCAAACACTTACCGATGTTGTTGCAATTTTTTTCCTCTTTTCACGATTTACTTGATGCCAATCCATTTATATTTGCTTTATGGTTGCCTACTGCCAACGCACAAAGCATTATTCTCTATATTTCCAATGTTTTCTATATGCGAAGAGTACCAGAAGATGAAAAATAGAGGAGGCAAATAGAGACTAGATGATGAACACTCTTGCCATTAGATCTATCAGATTTCTTTTCAATTCAAAAAAAAGTTATGGTTTTATTATTTGGTTTTTTTAATTATTTACTCTTTGTTAAAGTTGATCGTTGGTACTATTTTGTTACCAGTTGATTGTTGGTATCAGTCGACTAAAATCGATCGTTGATACTGTTTTGTTATCAGTCGAATAAAGTCGACTGTTGGTACTAGTCGACTAAAGTTGATCGTTGGTAATGTTTTGTTACCAGTCGACTAATGTTAAGTTTTTGTTATGTTAATATTTTTTTTTCTAGTTTACTACTCCTGTTCGAGCTTTTGCGATTTCGCCGCTCGGACTACGAGAGAGTATTAGATGATAAATAGGCCCAAGTCTGGTTTGTGGGTTAGGGTATCTAAGGTTTCACCATTATAAATAATGGTCAAATAATAAAGTTACACATACGGGTTTCATTGTCTAACAGTAGTAAGCATTAGCAGTGAGCTGTTATGTTTTTAAAACATTTGATAACGCATATGTAATTCTAATCATAATGTGTAAAACATCTCCTAAATACTCAACCTTTTAAATGTTACTACAAGAAGCGTTGAAAAATAAGCATGTAAAAATAAAATGAAACTTCTTATTGCTTGCTAAACGAGCATTAAAAATCACAACAATAAACGTTCCCTCTTAATGCACTTAAATGCTTTTAAACGATCTGTGCAAAACACACCTAGTATGTCATGATTAGTTTTTGTAATTAGATTTTGTGATGGGTGTAAGAGATGGGATATAATGATTAAAGTTAGAACGCGTTAAGATAAAAAGTATAGTAGAGAAGTAGATACGGTGTGTGATGTGTGAAGCGGTTATTGTATTGTATATGACATATGTTGGTGAAAGTTAATTTGAGTCGGTACAACTTTGAGGTATGTTGTTTGACAACTAACTGGGGCCTATGTCTAACGGTAGAAAAACTAATGAAACGAGCTCATGTTATATAAAAGTTGTGAATAAAAATTTATGTACACGTATATATAGCAGAAAAATGTGAGTATAGAGTAAATTCGACTAACTTATATCTAAATTTGATCGGTTAATAACATCTTAGAGTGAGTTTCTCATGCATTTGTACGATCTAAATTGTTGCCAATCGAGACACTAAAATCTCTTTTGAGGAATGGGGTATTTTAAAGGCTAAATTGTTATGAAGGCAAAACACGAAGTTAAAAATGAAACTAGTGGTATAATACAAGGTCCAACATAGATTAATTATGGAGTCCAGTTAACAAGTAAATTAACAAGGCATGGTTTAAAGACTTATTTACGGTTGTGCCCACATAATTTCGAATTTGAAAGATGCATCCACTTTAGAGTACGGTCGGTGCCAGGGTAATGGTCACCTCTAACATCTCATCTCATCATTAGAATATGACAAGATCTAATACTCTTTTAAATGACAGATAATGTTTATGGTGTACCTCTGACTCATTGAATAGTACTCTCTCCGTCTCTAAATAAGTGTCAACCATTAACTTTTAAAGTCATTCTTTTGCAACTTTAACCTTAATTATTTCTTTTTATGTTATATAATACTTGATGCAAAATATATGAATATATTTGCCTTTAAATGCATTTTCATTGATATAGTTTTCATTAAGTATTATATAACAAAAAAATAATAATTTAAGGTCAAAGTTGATGGAAAAAGACTCTAAAAGCCAATGGTGAACACTTATTTAGGGACGGAGGGAGTATCAAATATTTTTTTTTATCATATTTTACAGTACAATGCAGTTTTATATCAGAGTCTGTGTCGTATTTTTTGACAGTTTCATACCTTTGACTTGTTAAACTTTATAATTTTTATTCCGCACTTTCAGTTTTACAGTTTTATAATATAAATAAAATTATAAAAATTAAAAATATAAAAATACAAAAATATTTTACACTTCTATTTTTATTTTCTTTTATTTTAATATTGAAAATAACCGTGTGTTAATTGTAAATCGGCTCACCTTTAGTAAACAAACTTTAAAAGAGGTATAAGGAGGGTCGATCCTAAGAACTTCGACCCGAAAGGAGAAGGGTTTTTAATTAGCTTCGCGCTGACCAGCTCCTCCGCTTCTTTGCGCGTTTTTCTAAAGAATTACCGTGCACTTTTGATTTATCGGTCCCAAAAATATTTTCTCTTTGTTTTAAAAATACATAAAAACCCAAAAATATTCTCCGTAACCTCAAATCCGTTTAATTCTTTCTTCTTATCCTCTATATTGTTTAATTCTAATGACGTCATATTACCAACCTAGTTGTTACGGGTGTGGAGGTCCTTTAGACGGTTCGATTTGTCGACAATGTAATTGCGAAAGGTGTGGAAATATGCGTTATGGAGGAATTTGTTTTCATTTTAAGTATGATAAAAATCCGAATTCTCTCAATTTTTTCGACTACCCTCCACACAACCCTGTACACGAAAAACGAATATTGTGCAGTTATTTGAAAACAGTTTTGCTCATTTTTGGTTACGTTTGTCCACATCAAGTTTCGTCTTGTTCTACAATAAGGAACCCGTGTGTTCGATCAAAACTTTGATATTTATGTTCCACCTACTTCACTAATATTTTTCTACTACAAAATCTTGATTATGAAACTGCCGGGGAGGTCCTACATGAGATTGTTTTCAATGTCAACGATTGAATCAAAACAACTTTGAGCAATAATTCTAAATATTTCGTTTTGATTAAACCCCACATATTTTCCAAAACTCTCATTAATTTCCTCGGAGATCGCCTCTCCAAATAAGGATGTCTGCTAAGTTTATGGAAGGTAATTAAAATTGACACCTTTTAATACAATATTTTTCCTCATGATGTAATGAGTATAGAGTTTTGTTGGCTAGAAAGAATTCTCAATAAATTCAAGTTTGGGACGAAAAGCAAATGTAAACCAATGGAGTTTGCAGGGATTGCTACTTCAACTTTTCTAATGATTCACTGAACTATTGCTGAATATTTTGAACAACGTGAGAAAAGCGTATTGAAACGTGAGCAAAGCGGACTATTTGGCAGTTCAGAAAGCACAGGAGGATGCCCCCACCCCCACCCCAAAACATTCACATTATGCAGGCATAGTGAGCTCAAAGTTTGATCTCATAATAGAATTTTCCGGTTATTGTCGACCGATGATGATGTGAATAAAATTATTCATTATAGGGAATATCTAAGAGATGCTTTTTTATCTCTTACTCTTATAATCGCAATCACTCTATGCCGACTTAACCAATCGAGGTTACCCCGTTAAACTCTCTACGTTTTGGGGGGTACGAGCATCTTAGCACTATTCCGGATACGGAAAAATCGGATTGCTCTATGAAATGATAGTAATATGTCTATGTCGTCTTTAGTTGTTAAGGAATTTTTCATGTCCCATTCCCAAGTGAAGCTTCAAGGGTTATTTACGACGATATTTCGTGATGTCGCTCGTACTCGTTTTGTGTGATAGATGTCATTTTGATGGCCAGAATTTGGGACTTAGTTGACTACTTTTGCTTAGTCGAAATATTTCGATTCACATCTCTTAAGATGATTTTTTTCCCGAGGAGTTCTGGTCGGTTGTGTGAAACTCGATACTTATTGATCCAAATTCTACGGGAATTGATGAAGATGATTTATGATGAGAAGACAATGAGCGATTGATTTTGATATTCTTCAAATCGAGGGACGAAATTATTCGTGAGAAGTATATTAAATGTCAATTTTCTTTGATAAGATGAAAACATTGAATGTAATCTATTACTTTTGTGTTCGAATACCCCTCACTTTTCTCCTATTCCCGTTAGTTGGATAGTGTCTTTATTATAGAGGAGGTTGATACTTTTCTTGTTCTGGAAGACGCCGATACCACCCCGTAGGGAGAAGGTGTGATTTTGACGGGAAGAGGATATTATTTTTATTGACGACTTACTTTAACAATGTTCCTATTCCAGTTGTGACTTTGTGCGTTTTACTTTGACATTGAGCCCGGATACGGCCGAGTGTTGTGACCCGTGATTGATATAAACATTTTTTTTTGATGAGTTAATGAAGAACTAAGGTTTGGGACCCCGGGGGAGATTCGGTGAGATGGTTTTTTCCCAAAATTGTTTTAAGATGACGATTCCTTAACATTGTCCGATTCGGTCCATTTTCTCCCGTTTATCACAACCTTCCTGAGGGGGATTTTTATTCCTCTCTTCCTCAGAGGAATACTGTAGAGGAGGTGGATTTGAAATTTTTGAACTGGATATTTTCCGACTTTTTCATTTTTCTTCTTTACTTTTGCCGGCTAGCTTTAGCTATTTTTATGGGTTGCATTGTGCTTCGAGAATTTTTATTCGTTGTTCCCATTTAAACCCATATTCTCCCCCCCGATGGTTGGACAAAAAGTTGATGTTTATTATTCATCTTGTTTTCATCTCCCTAATATCACCAGATGATATCGTTGTGGGAAGAGTGAGTTAGATGTCTAGACGTCGGGGAGTGTAAGTGATTGAGTAAGGAGGAGTGAGAGTAGAGGAGTTGAGAAGGGGTGGGAGAAGAGAGAGGAAGACGGAGGGGAGAGTAGTGAGAAGTTGAATAACAGACAGTCGAGTGAGATTGAGAAGAGGCAGGAGAAGATAGAGTGATAGGAGAGAGAGAGTAGTCATAAAGCTTAGAAATGATAAGCTAGTCTAGTTAGAAGTGAAGTAGTAGAGTCATGACTCTTATAGAGAGTTCTACGAAGTGAAGGAGACAGTAGAGGGAAGGGTAGTAGAGTCAAGAGACGTGTAGCACGAAGTTAGATAGAGAGTTGGATGAATCATGAGAGTATTAGAAGAGGAGAGTCAAAAGCTTTAGAGACAGGAGTGAGAGAGTCCGCACTATATTCTCAAAAGCTTCGTGAGGGTGGGCCATCACTTTACTGCTTATCTGGATTTATTTTCTTAATAAGTGTTGTGTTTGATGTGAGGTGAATAGGCTAAATGGAAAGGAGCAGGCTAGGCTTAAAAAGGCTTCTTCGCCCCTTTTCTTTCTCGTGTGTGCTTTTGTTGTTTAGGATTTGTTTGTTTCGTTGTGTTTTGGTGTGTGGTTGTTGTTTTTGTTCGGATTGCGCATCCGGATTTTGAAAGGCTCTACGGGCTCGGGGGTGTGGTGTTGTCCATAGTTCACTCGCTCTTTTTTCATTAAACCGTAGCTTTATAGGCTTTAGTTGGGGTATGCGTTATATCCTAAATTCTTTACTCGTACTAACGTTTATCTATATTCTTTGTTATTACTTTGTTATTAAAACGGCTTTTTTAGATGGCGTAGATAGTATGAAGGAGAGTGTGTTTGATGTAGGACCCTCTTTTTATCTAAAGATTTATGGGGGGAATCTATCGATTTGATTATACCTGCAACCGTTGTTCTCACGTAACCCGTTTTTCCACCAAAAATATGTGATTTATATGAAATAAGAAAAAAAATTAAAAAATTTTGCATGATAAAGTGAAAAAAAAGTGATAAATGTTGGAATAAAGTGATGAAATAAGTGTTGTGACACTTATTTTGTTGCTAGTCTTATGTAGGCTTATCCATTATGCCGAACTCGATTTATTAGAATTAAGATTGTTGCCAGTCTATGTGACTTGTTAAAGTGCCGATCTTAATTCGCTAGGCTAAGCTTTCGCGAGTCTCTTTCTTAGAGATTTTAAATTGTGAAGAACGAGAAATGATAAAGTCGAGTATAAGTCATGATATTAAGCATGGAATAGTTGGGTTTCTTTAAAGCTTATAAGTATTAATTATGGCTTTTTCTCCCATTAGCTTGTTTCACTTGTATATTAATAATGTTTAATAAATAAGGTTGTCCGGTTCAACTTAATCTTTAGTGAATTCCCACTAGCTTGAGAGACGATGTCAATAAAATAGGTACACATCGGGATTCGGAATTTTGGCATACTATATATATCATATAAATAATTGCTTTACTTACACCTTAAAGAGCCTTCGGGTATATGGTGTAAGTAGAGTTAATCATGAGATTACTTATGCCTTAAAGAGCCTAAGGGTATATGGCGTAAGTGATTAAATTGTTCATACCTTAAAGAGCCTTAGGGTATATGGTATGAATGATTGAATCATGTTTAATAAATGATTTGTTTGTACCTTAAAGAGCCTTAGGGTATATGGTGCAAATTTAATCTCACTTGATTTATGTCTTAAAGAGCCTGAAGGTATATGACGTAAATCAAGTTAAATAAATAAGTAGCCTAATAAAAGCCAAATTTCGGCCACCTCGATGTGGACCTCATCGGTTTTCAAGGATAGGGGAAGAAGCTAATTTTTATCTTTAACCGTCCCAATTTATTTTCGGATTTAATAAGTATCGAAATAAGTCTTAAAGAGCCTTCGGGTATATGACTTAAATAAAATCTTGAGATACAAAATTAGGAATAAGGGAGGAAAAGTAATACACAATTAGTATTTATGAGTAGTGTTAGTATCATGACTTGTATTTGACAATGATCTTGTTTTTAAGCTTAGTATGGAAAAGTGAAAGTTGGGGACGATGAATTTATTTTGCTTGTTCCATGATCCTAAGTATTATCAAAGAATAATGAAAGCACAATGTTATGAAGTGTTGAAGTATGGAAAGTTATGAAAAAGCATAAAAAATGGAAAAACGGGGCTTTTCAGAACTAATGTTTCTTTAATCCCTTAAGATAAATACTTAGCTACTTTTCGAGGTAATTAATCAAGGGGGATTAAGATTCTTAGTTTTCTAAAGTGTTATTTATAATATTGCGTGAGGACACGACAATAGCTTAGTATGGGGGATTTTGGTATGTGCTTATTTACACATACCTTTTACCTTATTAAACGAGCTAAAAAGACAAAAAAAATGACCAATAATACATGAAAAATGCATTGTATTTGTGTGTTTTGTCTATTGTGTCTCGCAGGTAACGGATATTGCAGAAAAGGACAAAAACAAAGCAAAAACAACAAAACCGAGCACGAGATTGGAAAGAGCATGGAAAAGAGCAAAAGACCGAAGTCGAAGGCACATTTATCTTTAAACCCGGCCTAAATTCTTAAAATCCCATAACCCCGTTAGCCCTTTTAACCTTGAAATGACTAAAAAGGTTTACATCGTTAGTCCTTAACAATGTTAGTCCTTAACAATTTCACCAATAGTCCTAAAACTAACAACTCCCTAACAACTCCCTAACAACTCCCTTTAACCCCGTTAATCTTTTAAACCTTATAACCTTAACCTGGCCCAAACTCATGAACCAAACCCAATCTTTTTACCCGAAGCCCAAGACAACTTCCCATGTATATCACAGCCAAAACAAGTTACTGTACATCTTTTACCAATTCATTCCCTCCCATTTTCACTCACACACAAGCAGGGTTAATCACCTCAATCCTACACCTCACTATGCCCTTCTAGAAGCCCTGACAAGTTCTTACACTAAGGAATGACACGATGGCAATCCCACAATACCCCAATGGTTAATCAAGCGTGACACACAATCCAACGGTCAAGATTGAAGATTAGAAACGGTTATTGATGGATGGCTGAGATTAAAATAGTGAGGAGCGTCCAGAGAACTAGAAGCTTCACTACACTCCTATAAAAGGAGGCCTCACCACACAGTATAAGGCATCTAGGAGTAGGAATAGCTTAGTGTAGCTTTAGGTAGCTTATTTTAGCTTATAGTCTTTCTCAATGTAATTTTCCTTTAAACATTGTATTCTCTTTTTTTGTTATTAATAAAACTTCGTTTTAAGAGTGCTTATATTTACAATTTTCATATGTGCAAATTTTGTCAAAGTAATGGTTAATAAGCTAATAAGCCCTTAATAAGCTGCATTGTTCCTATTTAAGCTCTTTAGCTCAAATAAGCTTACCTGAGCTTATTTGAGTTTAGTTATTCAGTTACTAAAAGAATTGGTGAAGGTGTTTGTTTTTGAGCTATTATGGATGATAAGCCAATCCGGGAAGGGCTTATGGGTTGTGTACAGCTTATTTATAAGCTGAGCTTGTAGATTAAGCTCATTTGAGCACCTTTAATCCCTGTTTAGAGCAAGGGATCAAGTAAGTTCCATTTTGTCCATTATAGCTTAATTTTTATCAATTTAGCTTGTTATTGCTTATTATTCTGCTTAATTACTTTTTACTGCTTATTTTAGCTTATAACTGTTTATCTGTGCTTTTTATGTCATTTATGTGCTTAATTGTCTTAGATATAGCTTAGTTTAGTAGCATACAAATCTGTCTTTGTTTGGTTAAAATAGCTTATTAGGTTTAGCTTATTCTAGTGCTTAATTATGGTTTAATTTTGCTTATTGATCTTCAATAAGATTAGTTTATAAACTGTTTTCATGAATTAAGTGCTAATTAAATTTGATTCAGCTCAAAAGTTAGTCTTTGAGTTTTTAAAGGGGTGTTTGGGATAGCAATTTTTACTTGAAGTAAAAACCGCTTATGCGTCTTTTGGCCATTAAGCCAAATTTTTCTAGCTTAGATTTAGTCTAGTTATTAGTTATAATCAGTTTAAACATGCTTTTAGCAAGGTTTTAAGGTTTTGAGCTTAATTGCAAAGTTTCATAGTTTAAAAGTAATTTCAACAACTTATTGGTGGATTTTTCCAAATCCCCTCTTTAAGTGTTACTTTTGTGTTCAAAACTAGTTGGTATGCAAAATTACTTTATTTTAATCAAGTGTCAAAAGGATTGGAGTCCTTGTTGTTAATTTTCAGTTTGTATCTAAAAGCCAAAAATTTGTTGTTTAAACTGTCTCTTTTGTCAGCTAAATTTCTAGCTTATCTTTAGTCCAAATATCTTAAAAAGTAGATTTAGGTGTTCATTGGTAGATAATCTTTATCTGTTTTAGGTTTTTTAAGTTTTGTTTAAATTTTCTACAGCTTATTTTTAGTGTCAAGTTAGTGTGTCAAAGTTTTCAAAAATGCTTTTAGTCCTAAAAGTTATGCAAACTGTTTGGGGTCTCAAAGAGCTTATCAGCTTATTATGTGTGCTCAAATGTGGTCATTAGGACTAGCTCTATGCTTGTTTTTAGCTTTTTGAGTTTTCTTAATGCTTATTTAAATCCAAAAAAAGCTCGTCAATTTAAGCCAGGTCATTTACCCTTTTATGTCTATTCTGTTACTTTCCAAAGCTTATTCTGAGCTTATTCTTTTAGTTAGATAAAAAGCTCTAGTTATAAAAGTTCCTTATTTAGATGTGATCTTTCAGTTTTTGCAAAAAGTTTTAAAAAAATAAAATAATTTTTCAAAAAGGAAGCCATAGGGGTCGAACCCATGACCTCCCCCTTCACACTGTATGCATTTAACACACACTCCTTAACTAAACGTACCCTTGGGTCTTTTCTATCAACCTTCCTTCTTTTTATTCTTTTATCCTTTATTTTAGTTTTAGCTTATTAAGCCTTTTCTGCTTATTTTCTACTTATTCGTTAAGCTTATTTTCTAGCTTTCATTTTTAATAGATTCTTAACAGTCTTAGGTATTTTCCTTCATTTCTTTCAATTTTATAAAATATTTTTAGTATATGTTAATTATTTTCTATATTAAAATAGTTTTTAATTAATAATAAATAAAATAAAAATCAAAAAATTATAATTCTTTTTCTAAAAATTATTTTAAGTCATTTAGGATTTATAAAAATTAAATTTGCATTTTTAGGGTTAAAATTTGAGTTAGTTGCTTAAGCGTCGCGTTTTTAATTTCCGTTTACGTTTTTATGCTTACGTGTTTAATTGTCGTTACTTGCTTACTTTTTCGTGCATTTATTTACTTGTCAATTACATTTAGTAGGATTTAGAAAAACCAAATCAAAAATCTTTTAAACCATTCGAAACGCGCGATCACGAACTTAGCCGATTATCAATTCGCACCTCGTCGGGATACGACTCAGGAAGGTTTTAGATTTTACTTTGGATAAAAGTAATATTCTGGAATCCTTGCGGAATACTTATTACTACACTATTATTGACTAATCCTTATACTATATTTTACGTATACGTGTTTGGAGATCAATCAATTTTTGGCGCCGCTGCCGGGGAGGTGTGTACGATTATCGCGTTTCGTTTGAAGATTAGTGTTTTAAAGATCATTCCTCATGAAGTTATCATTTTTCGTTTGTATTTTCTTCTATTATATAAATATAAAAATACAAAAATATTTTAACACTTTCCTACAATATTTTCTTTGTATTTTAATCTTAAAAAAATAACTGTTTGTTAGTTTTCAGTTTCGGCTCACCATTATATAACAACCTAAAAGAGGGTATAGAGAGGTCGATCCTATGGAACTTCGACCCGAAAGGAAATGGTTTTTAAAACGCTTCGTGCTTACCCGCTCCTCCGCTTCTTTGTGCGATTTCTAGAGAGCTACCGTGTACTTTTGACTTTCGGTTAACAAAAATATTTTACTTTCTTATTATTTTCTTTTCTTATGTATTATTTGAAAAATCTAAAAAATAATTCCTTCTTTATCCTCTTGGATTTCGTTTTAATTCTTATCTCTTACCTTCTTAATCTGATAATTCCTTCGCATGTCTTGTTTTCAAATGCTCGTGGTGTGATTATGTATAACGTGAAATGTCGGCATTATACAAATGTAAGTTTTGGAGACAAATTTGTCAATAATCCCGAGCCCATTTTAAAAGATGAAACACCTAATTTTTCTTACCCATCTCCACAGACCCAATACGAGACATACTTGTGCGAGTTATGCGGAAACAATTCTCATTATGGTTATGATTGTCCACCACAATTCCCGTTTGTCTATGAGCAGGAACCGTGTTACAATCAAAACTATGATGATAATTATTATTCACATATAATTCATCGAGTTTTCTTTGTTGTAATTATGGGGGTCCTCATGAAAGTTTTCAATGTCAACCGATGAATCAAAACCACTTTGAGCATAATTCTAACTATTCCAGTTTTGATCAAACCCTGCAATTTTCCATCACTCATCCACTTCCTCGAAGATCGAATAAGGATATGTTGCTAGATATGGCAAGGCTAATTAAAAATAATCGAACCCTTTTTAATAGCAATATTTTTCCTCATGAAGAAATGAGTATAAGAGTATTGTTGGCTAAGGAAAGAATTCTCAAATTAATTCAAGTTTGGGACGAAAAGCAAATTAAACCATGATTTGCCAGAATGTGTACTATCAACTATCTAATGATCATGAACTATTGCTAAACATGTTGAGAACAACGTGAAGAAAAGCGTATGAACAGAGCAAGCGGCTTAACTAGCAATTCAAAAAGAGAAGGAGAGCAGCACTCAAAGTTTTAACTCCATATTGGAATTTCCTATTATGACGATGAGATGATGAATACACTATTCAGTATAGGGAATATCTAGAGAGATCGTCTAAAGCAATCACACCCGACTTACCAACCGAGGAGCCTGATTACTCTCTAAGTATGGGGGACGAGCATCTTGACTCTATTCTGGAAATAGAATCGGACGAAGTAATAAAGTCTAGTGTTGAGGACCTTTTCTTAAATTTTCCAAGTGATCTAGGGTATTTTCGATAATATTTGTGATGAGCTTCTTGTATAAAACACACTTTGATGTCGTGTCCGATCATAGGGAATATTTGCTTAATCGCGACACTCTGATTGTTTATACTCCTAAGACCAGGACTTCTCTACTCTTCTCGAAAGTTCACCGTGAACTCGCTCCTATCAATTCCAATTCCACCTGGGAAATTCATGTAGCTGATTTTTGATCCAAAAGAAGATATTCGTCTCGATGACCAAATATTTTATGATGATACTTCGAGTGATGACGATTCTTTTGAGGACATCGATTATGTTGAGGCATCACCTCCCGATTCTAAGCTCATCAGCATAGAAGAGGTGGAGGATGATATTCTTTGTGCCAAATTATCGAATATATATCTTCTTATTGCTAAGATCGAATCGTTAAATGACAACCCCACTCCATCTTTTCTCTCTTATTCTAATAATTCTTTACCCGAATTCGAGACTTTTAGCAATCATACGGAAGAGACGAGGAGTGGCAGTACCACTACTCATGCTGAAAATTTTCTTCCCGAGTATGATTCGTTTCATTTTAAGATTGAGTCTGATCAGAATGAGTTGTCCAGAGCTGTTATGGAAACTATTGATAAGATCGATGCTTTTCTTGATATCAACGTTTCAACGGATTTGGAGGACGGTTATCATGACTCGGAGGGAGACATTATCTATCTTGAGAGTTTGCTTATAAACAATACTATCCCTAATCTCTCCCCCGAGGTGTTTTTAGATCATGAACAAAAGTGCTTAAAGGATGAACCTAACAATTTGATAAGTATGGTCAAAGTTTTCGATCCCGGGATTCCAGAGAAATTTTTTTCTCCAACATATATGAGATTATCCTTTGAAGATCGCCATTATCTTTCTTTTACATATGTTATCCGAATCTTTCTTTCTTATTTCACCTATCCGGTTGAATTTCCTTTTCCTTTCTCCTTCGAGAGTGAGGACACCATTAGACCTTAACCGTCATCTCCGCTTATAGTTTCTATTCATTAAAGCCGGTGGCATGCGAGAATCTGATGACAATTTTTCCATTAATCTATTTCTGCCCCAAGGACAAAGGAATTCGGGGAGAGTCAAGCTAGAGACTCGCACAAAAACAAGCGCTTCTCGGGAGGCAACCCGTGTTTCTATCTTTTCTTTTTCTATTTATTAATAAGTGTGATGTGAGGAGGCTCGCCTCTTCCTTTCTCGTGTTTCGTGTTTTGTGGTTTGTGTCCAGCCCGGATTTTGAAGACTCTTTCTCGTGCTGTGTGTTTTTGTCCAACGTTTCACACCGCTCTTCAAATCCTTATGCAATGCTCATTATTGGGAATCTGATATCCTATCTTATCGACTAACGTTTATCTATTAGCATACTTAATAAACGACTTTAGATTTGCGTAGAGACCCCTTTATATCAAGATTATGCATTGAAATTAGTATGGGGAAATCTCACATTGAGGACAATGTGTAGTTTTAGTATGGGGGGAATCTATCGATTTGATTATACCTGCGACCGTTGTTCTCACGTAACCCGTTTTTCCACCAAAAATATGTGATTTATGTGAAAATAGCAAATTTTAAAATTTTTTGTGCATAATAAAGTGAAAGAAAGTGATAAATGTTGGAATAAAGTGATGAAATAAGTGTTGTGACACAAATAAATGTGAGAACGAGAAATAAATTTTGATCCGACCGGTTTAATTACCTAGCTATTTTCCTTTAAACAAATTAAAAGATCGAGTTTGTGCTAGTCTTATAGTAGGCTTGATCCATTATGGCGAACTCGATTTAATTAGAGTAAGATTGTTGCCAGTTCCTATGTGACTTATTAAAAGTGCCGATCATAAATCGCAGGGCAAACGCATTCACAAATTCTTCTTTTCTTAGAGATTTTTTAAATTGCGAAGAAACGAGAATAATAGAGTCGAGTATAAGTCATGATATTAAGCGTGGAATAGTTGGTTTTCTTTAAAGCTCATAAGTATTAATTGTGGCTTTTTTCTCCTATTATTCTTGTTTCACTGACATTAATAATGTTTAATAAATTAAAGCGTTGATTCCGGTTCAACTTAATCTTTAGTGACTTTCCACTAACTTGGAGGACGATGCCAATAAAATAGGTACACATCGGGATTTGGAATTTGGCATACTATATATATCATATGAATAATTGCTTTACTTACACCTTAAAGAGCCTTCGGGTATATGGTGTAAGTAGAGTTAATCATGAGATTACTTATGCCTTAAAGAGCCTAAGGGTATATGGCGTAAGTGATTAAATTGTTCATGCCTTAAAGAGCCTAAGGGTATATGGCGTGAATGATTGAATCATGTTTAATAAATGATTTGTTTGTACCTTAAAGAGCCTTAGGGTATATGGTGCAAATTAAATCTCACTTGATTTATGTCTTAAAGAGCCTTAGGGTATATGACGTAAATCAAGTTAAATAAATAAGTAGCCTAATAAAAGCCAAATTTCGGTCACCTCGATGTGGACCTCATCGGTTTTCAAGGATAGGGATAGAAGCTAATTTTTATTTTCAACCGTTCCGCTTTATTTTCGGATTTAATAAATAATAGCAATAAGTCGTAAAGAGCCTTTCGGGTATAATTAAAAAATAAAAACTGAGATACAAAATTAGGAATAAGGAGGAAAAGTAATACACAATTAGTATTTATGAGTAGTGTTAGTATCATGACTTGTATTTGACAATGATCTTGTTTTTAAGCTTAGTATGGAGAAGTGAAAGTTGGGGACGATGAATTTATCTTGCTTGTTCCATGATCCTAAGTATTATAAAAAAAATAATGAAAGCACAATGTTATGAGGTGTTGAAGTATGGAAGGTTATGAAAAAGCATAAAAAATGGAAAAATGTTGAAAATGGAAAAACGGGGCTTTTCAGAGCTAATGCTTCTTTAATCCCTTAAGATGAATACTTAGCTACTTTTCGAGGTAATTAATCAAAGAGGATTAAGATTCTTAGTTTTCTAAAGTGTTATTTATAATATTGCGTGAGGACACGACAATAGCTTAGTATGAGGGATTTTGGTATGTGCTTATTTACACATACCTTTTACCTTATTAAACGAGCTAAAAAGACCAAAAATAACCAAAAACATGATAAAAATGCATTGTATACGTTTGTTTTGTGATTTGTGTCTTGCAGGTACGGATATTGATTAAAAAGGACAAAATAAAGGCAAAACGGACAAAACCGGGCACGGGAATGGAAAGAGCGCGAGAAACCGAAGCCGAAGGCGTATACATCCTCAACAGGCCAACCCGTACCCATTTTAATGGGCCGGGTCAGCCCGTTAAATTTGTATCCATACTAAACCTTAAGCCTAAAATATAACAAGTCCAAATTCCTATAACTTTAATCCAAAACCCTTTTCTTACCTTGGCCTAAAATTGCAACCGAGCCCAAATTCATAATAGGTCCAAATCAACTCTCTTTTTAATCCAGTCAATGATATAAGGCGGGTCAACCAAGTCAAATATACTGTTTCACCATCTCCCATTCCCTCCATTTTCACCCCTTGGACAGAGCAAGGTTAAATCTCCCAAGCACACGCATAATAGAGCTTCTAGAAGCCTATAGACTGACACGTCTGACACACTGGGGAGCCACGCTGGCAATCCCCAGCAATATGATTGGTTAAAAAACGTGGCACATGATCCAATGGTCCAAATGATGAGATTTGAAGGCGGTTAGAGATCAAAAGGCTGAGATTAGAAGCTGAGGAGCGTTTGGAAGGGCTAGAATGTTCATCTCAACACTATAAATAGAGGGCCTCACCACACAAAGCAGGATATCTAGATCTAGGAGTAGGAATAGCTTAGTGTAGCTTTAGGTAGCTTATTTTAGCTTATAGTCTTTCTTAATGTAATTTTCCTTTAAACATTGTATTCTCTTTTTTAGTTATTAATAAAATTTCGTTTTAAGAGTGCTTATATTTACATTTTTCATATGAGCAAATTTTGTCAAAGTAATGGTTAATAAGCTAATAAGCCCTTAATAATATGCATTGTTCCTATTTAAGCACTTTAGCTCAAATAAGCTTACCCGAGCTTATTTGAGTTTGGTTATTCAGTTACTAAAAGAATTGGTGAAGGTGTTTGTTTTTGAGCTATTATGGATGATAAGCCAACCCGAGAAGGGCTTATGGGTTGTGTACAGCTTATTTGTAAGCTGAGCTTGTAGATTAAGCTCATTTGAGCACCTTTAATCCCTGTTTAGAGCAAGGGATCAAGTAAGTTCCATTTTGTCCCTTATAGTTTAATTTTTGTCAATTTAGCTTTTTATTGCTTATTATTCTGCTTAATTGCTTTTTACTACTTATTTTAGCTTATAACTGTTTATCTATGATTTTTATGTCATTTATGTGCTTAATTGTCTTAGATATAGCTTAGTTTAGTTTTTTTCAATTCTTAGCATACAAATATGTCTTTGTTTGGTTAAAATAGCTTATTAGGTTTAACTTATTCTAGTGCTTAATTGTGGTTTAATTTTGCTTATTGATCTTCAATAAGATTAGTTTATAAACTTTTTTCATGAATTAAGTGCTAATTAGATTTGATTCAGCTCAAAAGTTAGTCTTTGAGTTTTTAAAGGGGTGTTTGGGATAGCAGTTTTTACTTGAAGTAAAAACTGTTAATGCTTCTTTTGGCCATTAAGCCAAATTGTTCTAGCTTAGATTTAGTCTAGTTATTAGTTATAATCAGTTTAAACATGTTTTTAGCAAGATTTTAAGGATTTGAGCTTAATTGCAATGTTTCATAGTTTAAAAGTAATTTCAACAGCTTATTGGTGGATTTTTCCAAATCCTCTCTTTAAGTGTACTTTTGTGTTCAAAACTAGTTGGTATGCAGTATTACTTCATTTTAATTAATTGTCAAAAGGATTGGAGTCCTTGTTGTTAGTTTACAGTTTGTATCTAAAAGTCAAAAATTTGTTGTTTAAACTGTCTCTTTTATCAGCTAAATTTCTAGATTATTTTTAGTCCAAATATCTTAAAAAGTATATTTAGGTGTTCATTGGTAGATAATCTTTATCCGTCTTAGGTATTTAAAGTTTTGTTTAAATTTTCTACAGCTTATTTTTAGTGTCAAGTTAGTGTGTCAAAGTTGTCAAAATTCTTTTAGTCCTAAAAGTTATGCAAACTGTTTGGGGTCTCAAAGAGCTTATCAGCTTGTTATGTGTGCTCAAATGTGGTCATTAGGACTAGCTCTATGCTTGTTTTTAGCTTTTTGAGTTTTCTTAATGCTTATTTAAATCCAAAAAGCTCGTCAATTTAAGCCAGGTCATTTACCCTTTTATGTCTATTCTGTCACTATCAAAAGCATATTCTGAGCTTATTCTTTTAGATAGATAAAAAGCTCTAGTTATAAAAGTTACTTATTTAGATGCGTTCTTTCAGTTTTTTCAAAAAAGTTTTAAAAAAATAAAATAATTTTTCAAAAAGGAAGCCATGGGGTTTGCACCCATGACCTCCCCCTTCACACTGTATGCATTTAACACACACTCCTTAACCAAACGTGCCCTTGGGTCTTTTCTGTCAACCTTCCTTCCTTTTATTCTTTTATCCTTTATTTTAATTTTAGCTTATTAAGTCTTTTCTGCTTATTCGTTAAGCTTATTTTCTAGCTTTCATTTTTAATAGATTCTTAGCAGTCTTAGGTATTTTCCTTCATCTTTCTAGATTTTTATAAATAAGTTTAGTATTTTTAATTAATTTTCTAGATTAAAATAGTTTTTAATTCATAATAAAAAAAATAAAAATAAAAAAAATATAATTCTTTTTCTGAAAATTATTTTAAGTCATTTAGGATTTATAAAAATTAAATTTGCATTTTTAGGGTTAAAATTTGAGTTAGTTGCTTAAGCGTCGCGTTTTTAATTCCCCGTATACGTTTTTATGCTTACGTGTTTAATTGCCGTTACTTGCTTACTTGTTTTCATGCATTTATTTACTTGTCATTTACATTTAGTAGGATTTAGAAAACCAAATCAAAAATCTTTTAAACCATTCCAAACGCGTGATCACGAACTTAGCCGATTATCAATTCGCACCTCGTCGGGATACGACTCGGGAAGGTTTTAGATTTTACTTTGGATAAAAGTAATCTTCTAGAATTCTCGCGGAATACTTATTACTATACTATTATTGACTAATCCTTATACTATATTTTACGTATACGTATTTGGATGGATCACGTATTAAGCTATTTGACACTTTTCTTTCCTAGCAAATTTATTACTGGTTAAAATGGACGACCCCAACATTACTATAGAGGAGTATATCAGACTTGAGGAAGAAAAAGCTCGTAGGCGTGGTAAGGTGTATTACTGGGAAACCGCTACATATAGTAAGATCTGGGATAATGAAGACGTTCACGACCTCGGATCTATTGAAACTGAATTCCCAGCTATAGTCATTAACGACACGATAACATCTGAAGCAGCACTCTTGTGTGAGCCTATGGTAAGTTCTCTTAACGATGAAATCGACTTTAGAATATCGTTTGACGAATCCGACGATGAAGATTGCACGGTAATTTTCGACAAAAATTCATTTTCTTACAAAATAATTTCTGTCAACGATTTAAAAACGGATTCGAAAAATGATAATGATAAAGTCAATATGCCTTTGTTTCTGTTACCCGAGCCAGCGGTCAGTTATTTTAATGATTTAGACTACTTTAATAATTTTGAAAATGAATTTCCAGTCATTGTTTACAATGATGCTCTAATGTCTAAATTAGATTTCTTAACTGAACTCACTTTAAGTCCTCAACATATCGATGAATTTGATTTGAATGATGAAGCATTATTGTCCAAATGTGATGAAGAGGAACAAAACGTTTTATACTTTAATGATCTATTTTCTTTTAACGTAATTTATCCCGATGATTCAAAATTGGATAAGGACAATGATGATGATAAAATCGATATTGAACACTCTTCGGGGGATATGTCTGTCATACCATTATCTAATGTAATAAATACCAATGTTGGTGCCTATGCACATGGGTCAAATAAGCTTTTGGAAACAAGTCATGATAAATCTAATAAAATTTTCAAAACTAAAACTTTTATCTAGGAATTAAATTTTAATATCATGACTTGGAATCATCTTAACAAAGGGATGTCATTCATTTTCCTAATCAAGAATTTGTATGTGTCATTTGGCATCCCGTTCGACCCCAAATTGTTTTATAAGGATAGGATTAAATTGGGACAAGTCTAACTTAAAGACTTTTCTGTAAACAAAAGTACTTATCGGGAGACAACCCGGAATGTATTTTCAATTTTGTTATCGAGTCTGTCTTCCCAAACTGTCTATACGGCGTATCCAAACCCCATGGATACGGCATATCGACTATCTGGACGTTACCAGTCATTATTTCCAGCACAGTCTATACGACGTATTCATTAAATGAATACGACGTATACATGTATCAATACGACGTATCCTGGGGAATGGATACTGCATATCGACTTCCTGTACAGTATTTAGGTTGTTACTTCAAGTCTAACCAATGAATGCACGAAGATAGAATTGCATTTTTTTCTGAGAATTTACACAGGACCTCGTGAAAGATATATCAACAAAGTTGGTGGTGCATATTTTCTGGAATTCAGTGTGTGTGTTGTTTGTGCTAGGATTCAGACGCTTTTTTCAACACCCAATCTTGCTCATAAACGCAACTTGGAGAATCTACCGAGCAAATATCAGGGGAGTTTCTCATTCTAATTCTTTTTAATTCTCGTATTTAATGTTTTACATATACAATAAGGACGTTGTATAATTCAAGTGGGAGGATGGAATTAGTTAGTTTACTTGGTCTTATTTTTCACAATAAAATGCTTTATTATTCTGCTCAAATTTTAAAAAAATATTAAGCATACTTTATGAAATACTTGAGACATATCGTAAATAATCTTGTTAGATATTGTGAGGATTTAGCCTTTTCGTTTCCAAATGTTTACCCAAATTCTATAAAATATGAGTGTGTCGGTGATGTTGTAGACTTTAGAACTTGGTTTGGTATATCTATTCGAGACCACAATAATGAGTATTATAGATTTAATTGGAGTAACTTGTATAAATTGGTAAATTTTAGGATTACACTCAAATCGCCTTTCCATGTTGTTTATTAACTAACTACACCAGTTAGTTAACCTCCAGTTTAAACCCATTGCCACTCTCATCTTTAGAGTGAAGATCCACTAGAACAACCCGTAGAGCCAATCCTTTAGGATTTGTTACACCAATATTTGTTTCGTTACACCCTTACACCATTAACTACCCTGTTAGATTAAGTTTAATTTACAGTTGCTAGTTGCTTAAAGTGTAAAGCTTGTATTTTTCGAGTCTTGTGTCATTTTCTATCTTTGGTGCGGTTGGAAATTTGCACATCGCAAATAGGAATGTATATTAGTAGTCAAAACTCATGTGATTTTACTACCGTCACAATTAATGGTGAATCCGAAGAATGAAGAACTACCGAAGGAATTATCCGGAATTGTTATGATCGTGAAGATGGTGAAACTACACCGAGATTTGAAGTATAGTTGTTTGAAAAAAAAATTGAAAAAATGAGAAAAATTGCAACAAAAAAAAGAGAAGGAAAGTTTAAAGATAATAGTTTCGCAACTACCGAAGGAATTACACGAAGGATCGATTATTCGTTGATAAGTCTTAAAATCAACGATGTAGAGTATTGTATAGTGTGGAAGATATCGCCACTTGCCTTGTAGAGTATGTAAAGTTTTGGGATTATTGGGAAGTTGACCGTTTCGGGAACGCCAACTTAGGTTGTTTTTTATCGATGATCAAGACGTTGTAAATAATCGTGTCTTTATCATGGTAACGGTCGGGAAAAGTGTCTAGCAACTTGTACTTTAGGCTTAATCTATTTGTTTCTTGATTTTTATTAACAACAATTTAATTCCCTCTCACCTGATGATTAGCCACTGGTTTTACGCGAATGAGGAATCATACGAACATGCCGTATCCAGGATCCTCTATACGCCATATTCAAGATATAGAAGGGGAAGATTCTGGAAGATATCAAACGTGGTCCTTACTCTAAGAAAGCCCAATACGCCGTATCCCACATCAATGGATACAGCGTATCGAACCGACTATCAGACCCTATATATAAACAACCCTAAATTCAGTTTTAGGTATGCAAGTGAATCCCTAAACCACCAAGTCAACCAAGAGACGATTAGAAGAGTATATAAGGTCAGAAAAGAGCCTCAAGATCATAGGAAAACTCTTGTATTCTTTATGCAACCGAATACGCGTTCGATTAAGGTTTCGTTATTTTAATCGTTTATATATCAAACCGTGTGTATTTTTACAATGACTATCGGCTGATACCTTTAGGTATCAGCCATGTTTATGAATATCTAATGTTTGGTTTGTTATCTTGATTGCTTAATTTATCGTTGATTGTTGTTTATGTTTATCAATTTATATTCGTTTACGTGCTTAAGTATGCGTCATATCATTCAATTGGGTTTAGTCCTACATATTTAATGCGCTGCAACTTCGGTGTTGTTTGGGCGTAGGCTAAGAGTCCGGTATAGCTCTCCATATTGCAATTTATATATCTAGAATCATAGGATTACAAATATTGACCTATCTTTGCTTTTAGATTAGTGAGCTTAGTTGAGCCATAAGGTGACCTTGGTATCAACGAGTACGTTCTTATTCCATTGGTAAGGACTCGGACAGTGGACTACTAGTATATAAAGAGTCGTTAAGCAGTAAGTGGGTAAAGTCTCGATGAGCTAGAGTTTAGTAAGAGCACCATTACTTAGATCCTAAGATATATTATAATCAACATAAGGATGCTTTATGCGGATGCGCCTAATTGTGACATAATTAGCGTGTCTAGGTCTTAGGAAGAAGTACCGCCTAAGTCTAGGAATGATATGCCCCTTCGAGATAAGTCAATCATTGCAGTAAATAAACAAACCTGAGTTTTATCAGATTATTCATGGTTGATACGTTTTCCTTAAATTAGTTCTTGACCATTTCTCTATCGTTTGTTTGTCTTCTTGTGTGTGTTTATTGCTTTACTTGTCATCAAAACTTTAGGTTAGATACACAAAACCGTGCCAGTCTCTCAGGCTGAAACCCCCCTTATCCTTAGATTAGGTCTAACTTAGGTCTTGCATAAATTAGTTTTAGATTTAACTTAGATAACTAAAATACTGATAGAATTAGGAGTTAACGTTCTCGCTCTTAGTGATCGACACCCTACTTACCACAAAACTACAATTGACCGGGTACACTGCCCGTTAAAGTGTTATTTTTAGGTATAGTCGGCATAAAATAAATAGTAAAACTTGATACATAAAATAACACCTACACAACGACACATCAAGTTTTTGGCGCCGTTGTCGGGGAGTGAAGTTGTTTAATTCTTGTGTATTAGTGTTTTAGTTTAGTTTAGTTTAGTATAGATTAATTTGCATATTTGTGTGATTTTTGTGTGTTTAATTTCCTGCATTGTATATTTTTGCATATTGTGTGTTTGTGTGTTATTCAAATTACGTTGTAAATTTTTTCAAACCAATACGGCGTATTCAATTTATTGGATATGGCGTATAAATTTTTTCTAAATCAATACAGCGTATTCATCAATACGGCGTATTAAGCTATTTGACAGTTTTCTTTTCTAGCAAATTTATTACAGGTTAAAATGGACGACCCCAACATAACTATGGAGGAGTATATCAGGCTTGAGGAAGAAAAAGCTCGTAGACGTGGGAAAGTGTATAACTGGGAAACTGCTACGTATGGTAAGATCTGGGATAATGAAGACGTTCACGACCTCAGATCCATTGAAACCGAATTCCCAGCTATAGCCCTTAATGACGAGGTATCTTTAAAAACACTCTCGTGTGAGCCTACGGTAAGTTCTCTTAACGATGAAATTGACTTTAGAATATCGTTTGACGAATCCGACGATGAAGATTACACGATAATTTTCGATAAAAATTCATTTTATCATAAAATAATTTTTGCCAATGATTTGAAAACGGATTCTGAAAATGATAATGAAAAAGTCAATATGCCTTCACTTCTATCACCCGAGCCTACGGTCAGTTGTTTTGATGATTTAGACTTCTTTAATGATCTTGAGAATGAATTTTCAGCCATTGTTTACAATGATGCTTAAACGTCTAAATTGGATGATTTAGACTACTTTAAAGATTTTGAAAATAAATTTCTAGCCATTGTTTACAATGATGCTCAAACGTCTAAATTAGATTTCTCAACTGAACCTGTTTTAAATCCTCAACATATCGATGAATTTGATTTGAAAAGTGAAACATCATTGTTCGAATGTGATGAAGAGGAACAAAATGTTTTAAACTTTAATGATCAATTTCCTTTTAGTGTAATTTATCCAAATGATTCAAAATCGGATAAGGATAATGATAATGATAATGATAAAGTCGATATTAAACACTCATCGAGGGATTTATCTGTCAAACCGTTACCTGATGTAATAAATACCGATGTTGGTGCCTATGCACATGAGTCAAATAAGCTTTTGGAAA